>JAODJS010005861.1:0-18547 GCA_027576325.1 Sciades assimilis | reverse complement strand
GAGCTCAAGATACTGCTGATGATAAATTGTGAAGCATTTTTTAATATCTTGTAAGATAACAAAATGGCGGCTTGATGAACTGAGGGTGACGAATATAAATGTGTAATTAAAAAATTAAAAAAATGAGGGGGTTGCCATGCATAACTTTGACAGTTACTTGGCACAGGTGTTTGGTAAAGCAAAGCTTGGGTTTGGATTGTACCAAAGACAGAATAGTGCCTTCAATGCATTGAGATTCCTGGTTTATACATTTGGCTGTCGTATGGTTTGTTGTTGGGCCACAAAAAAAATATGTATATGTATCTCACTAAACTTGACAAGTATGTAATGGGTGAATGGATTATTATTAACATACCATTGAAAACTGCCTTCCTCAAATTCACCTACATGTAACTAACATTTATTGACAAATATATATTAGTAGCTTGCAACTCTAACAGCCACTATATAGCATGGACACTGTGTGGAATCGAACCACATTCCACATTGTAGAAGTTCCAATAACCAGTGTCTTGCTTTTTGTGACTGTGAGGGGCAAAGCGAAACCATCAGCTGTAACAGTATAGTATATTCATATAAAAATAAAGCACACTACACTGTTACAGTGATAGAAAAGAAACCCTCCTTATATCAAGAGCTGAACACTTTTCATCCGGCTTATCAATTACTGCTATATTCTAAATCTCCATACATCAATCTTTGCCATTAACAGTAAACAGAAGAAACTGTCACATTCTGGTTCAACAAAGATTCAGATATTTGTGTCCCCCTTTGCTAGGCAACCAAATAGCGAGTCAATGTCTCCGTCACCAGAAATAGACTTTTTACTGTTACAGCACTAATATTACTCCAACAAATGGATTGATTGTTTATACTGTGGAATGTAATGTTGAATTAAATTCTGAGTCACCAGACATGGACTGTTTGCTGTCAAATCATTAACATAAAATTTACATAGAACCTTGGTCAAACAAATCTATATTATTATGAATTACATGTGTGATGAAAACATTCCTTTGGTAAATATTAAGACTACATACAATTCCCTGATGGTCACTGAAATATAAAGGCATATTTGAATCGCTGACCAACAGTTTTCATCACACCTATCAATTACTTTTCATGACACCTCTCAATTATTCAATTACTGCAATATTCTAAATGTCCATACATCAATCATTTCCATTAACAGGAAACCAAAATCTGTCTGTCAAATCAAAGTATATCATCATGCAAGTAGATCACATGTATACGTTAATGCACAGCATAACTACAAATTAAGGGTACATACAATTCCCTGATGGTCTGTGAAATACAATGGCATAATTGAAGCATTGACACAAGGAGCTAAGTGTGTTTTGACGTAAATGTGGTCAATTAAAGACCCTGTGTCAGTAGTGGCTTTAGACACAATTTGTTGGAAACCTTTTTGTGCCATATAAGTCAACAGGCTTTTTGTTTTGAAAATATTTTCATTGAAATCCCCCATAATAACGATATTAGAAGTTATTGCTGATAAGTATTCAATAATTTTGTTTAGGTTGTATTTAAATAGCTTCACAGCATATTTTGGAGGTCTGTACACTGTAGCAATAATGACATTTTTATCTAGGAACTGTGTTATTGAGCATTCAACATTTGGATGTGAAATAGAATGCATCTTGTACTTTTGATCACAATGTACGTACCATCCAACTCCACCATGTTGTTGTGTGCGCAATTCACACAGGTCTTTGTTTTGGGAAGAGTATGATAAGCTACGGGGACTATTATGAAATTCATAGCCATGGATGTGCACTTGCTGAAGTGAAGCAGTTTCTGGCAACCAAGTTTCTGTTAGAGCTATACAACTTGGAGGAGATCTTTCAACACAGCATTTTAAATCTTCTATATGATTTTGCAAACCTTGAATGTTCATCAACCAAACTGTAAATGTGTCCGAACATTTACCAAAGTGTGTGGCATTACATAAGTACTTTGGCATTTCATCTATTGCTTGCTGAATGTCATCCTTGCAGTAAATAGCTTTCTCTGAGAACTGCTGTATAATTAAACCATGGAGAGACTTCACACGACTAAGTGCAACATAAGCTTGTCCAGGAGCAAACACTTTATGTAATGATACAACTGCTTGATCTAGTGTTAAGCCCTGCACCTTATGAATAGTAAGTGCATAAGCTAATTTTAAAGGTATTTGCCTGCGCATGCCTCCTTTGTAATCAATCCTTTCTTCCTCTGGACATATAGGTGTAGAATTGGCTAAATGCACATCTGGAAAAGTATGTTGCTTCCTTCTTTGAAGCCCAACCTTTGGGTCATCAAATAACACATAGACCGTAGTAGGCAGTGGTGCTGCATCTTTTTGAACTATGTGTGTGACTGACCCACAAACGCCATTTACTAAATTGTCTACAATGTCAATGTTTTTGATGAGTATCACTCGAGCCCCTATACCCAAACATAACTCTGAACATAGTGAACTGCTGTATACTCGTGAATGCTGTCCTTTCAGTAAAATCACCCTTCCTGTTTTCTGCTCTTTTCTGTAGTCTTGGGATCTGATTGAAATTATTTCATCACAAGAAGATTGTAGGCACTGCATATTGTGCGCTTGCACTTGCTCATTCGTTGGATATATATGAAGTGCCGTAGTTTCCTCACCGGTTTCTCTTTCCTGTAAAAGTTTCACATCACATGCACTAAGTAGAGTACTTTTGGATTTAACTCGTAGACGGTTTAACAATTCAGAAAATAGTGTGTCTTTTTGTCGAACTACACTAGTTAATTGAACAACAGAGAAATAGGTTTTCCACAAATCTACTCCATCAGTATCCATATATAAAGGTTTTCCTCTGACTGGACTTAACTGAAAAAAGTCCCCAACAGCAATAATGCTAACATTTCCAAATGGAGCAAAAGTACCTGTCTGTTTAATTTGTCTCAGTCTACCATGCACATATGCCAAAAGTTTGTGGTCAACCATTGATATTTCATCAATAACCAAAATTTGTAAGTTTCCTAATTGACTACGTAATGTATTTAATTTCTCTTCACCAAGTGGAGTGTATGGCAATTTAATATCTGTACCAATTGATAAAGCACTATGAATTGTGTTTGCTTGTAAGTTATAAGCTGCTACTCCTGTCGGAGCAGTTAAGACTATTACATTGTCATCTGGAGTACCACGGTCTGGGCGAAGTAATCGAGTAGCTTCACAATGTATAGCTTTAATTAAATGACTCTTTCCCACTCCTGCCCCTCCAGTAATAAAGACGTGAAAAGGTTCTGGATTGTTGCCTAGTTTCTTATCTAAACACCATTGTCTAATTTGGTAAAAAATTGCTAATTGAGTTTCATTCAATGACCGCATTAATGTCATTGCTTCAGGTTTAGACAAAGACCTGGAATCCTTCTCCAAGACAAAACCATTACCATCAAAATCTGCCAAATCAGGGATGTCTTCCCACTCCTCATCATCCATGGCTACATTTTGCAAAGTCTGTTTGCACTCAAGCCTTTCCTCTTCTTGCTGAGGACAAAGTTGACACCACGCATCTTGCAGAAGTTCACTATTCATTTCTTGTTCAGCCAACTTAAGCAATTCTGCTTCTTTTTCAAATAAAGCTCTATTGTTCTCAACAATGGTTTTTACAGGTTGTAGTGTACCATCTGTATAAGACACATGGCCATTGCAAAAAAACTCCTCATATGTCTGGAATTGAGGTGGTTTTAATTGAGCATCTATTTTGTATGGTAAGAACAACTGCATGAGACTGTAGAAAAACTGTTCAGCATTATTAGTGGGAGAGAACATAGCATATCTCACAACAGCTGGTTTTCCTCTCGTCCTACGCACAACAAATCCAGATTTATTTTTTAATTCAATTTTGTTCACAGAGGTCTCTTTTCCATATAACACTCTATACTGCGACACAAAACTGGCCAAGCACATAGTTTCAAATGGTTCACCATCTGGTCTGTTCTTGTATTTGTCAACTATACTGCTCATCCACATATCTTCTGAAGACAAATTGTTATTTGCTGCTTGGGCTTGTAATACTGACAGTGGTTTGCTGATTTTTACAATGTTATCTCCAGTTGGAATAAACTGCACGTTTCTGGAACTTTGTTTTAAATGCATGTTTGCTAAGCGATACACAGCCTCCTGAGCTGAAACATCTCTCTGGTGTAAATAGATATTACCTAATTTTCTTAAAGATTGTTTAGCATCAAGGTTTTTTTCTTTAAATGCTTCTTTTTGTGCATGAGACAACAATAAACCCACTTCTCTCTCTGTTTTTGAAATGTAAGAAATGATGTACACAACACAAGCATGTGCGTCCACAACATACTGAATATCCATATTAGCGTTCCAGCATTTCAACAAAGATGCATTGTAATGATTAATCCAAACAGCATTTGGATCTCTTTTCATTACAATTGTGGTTTTCTTAGTCAGTGATTGATATGCTAACTGGTACGTATGTTGGCTAACGCCAACATCTTCAAACAATTCTTCTATTGAAGAATATTGTTTATCAGTATTCAATATTCCATTCCAAACTCTTCCTATAACATCTTCAGCCATTTTCTTTTCCATTTTCCATGAAGATTTCTTACGACAAGCACATTTATCTTTTTCTGTGCATTGACATGTTTGTGTTTCATCCTCATCTTCCTGCTTATGACAAATAAAGGTGTTTTTAGAAGGCGGTCGAGGGAAATTGAATCGACACGTAGTTCCTTTTTTCCTACATGTCTTTGCATGGTTTTTGCTGTGTTGCTGAACTGTGGTGACTTTCTCTAACAAGTCACCATCATCTACTGGCAGATTACAGCTAATGTATGTGTCTACAAAGTCTACAACTTTCTTATCTGAGTCTTTACCGAGTCGAGGAGCACAATCCACCCAGAAGAGCGCATGGACATGAGCCGAACCACGTTGTTGGAACTCTATTCTGTAAAAATAATCTACTACTCTGCCAATTGGATTACACGGAGACATAATTACATCTGTCAAAAACTTGTGCCACCTAAAATCAAACATTCTAGCAGCCAAGACTGGATTTTGGCGTAACAAGGCACACCTTTGACTCCAATCAAGATCACTTACTTTTTCTCTCCTTCCTTCATGTTTCAAAATACTTTCTAATAAATTCTCCCAGCGCATATCAGCAGAGGAGAAGGAGCAAAACCATGTCGGCAATCCGAGCTGACGTATCATAGCAAAGAGGTCTTTTTGAACTCCTTGCCAGTAAACTGGGGAACCGTGGACTGGTTTTAGAAATCTGTAACCTTCATCATATTGAAGCAAATTTCTTAACACTTTATCATCCTTCACCATCTCTGGCCCAATTTCCTTTCTTTCTTTTGCTTCTTTACCTTTTCTTAATGCTATGGAAACACCAGATATTACTTGACTGATTTCAGACACATACTGCGCATAGAAGATGTACTCAATGTTTCTGGCAAAACGTGTATCTGCACTCATTATTCTGAGATTGAAATATCTAGACAAACTAAGCTTTTCTTTCCTGGGCTCCTTAAATGTATTTCGGCCATTTGGAAAAAGAGCAGGGAAGCACTTTCCCTCAATTTCTTCATTTAACAACAATGGCACAGGCTTGTTACCTTCAGCAGGAGCAACATTCAAAATCTTGTCAAAATAATGATCTAAAATTTCTTGGCCAATGTCTACAGCTTGCAGACACGTATCCATGTGCACACAATGATTCTGCCTGTCATGTAGGAGATCTTCTTCATGTAAATCCCCAGGATCCATCTCAGGTTCAACATCTGCACCTTTTGTCTCTTTAGCAAACTCGTTCTCCCAGTGCGTATTAAATTCTACATCTGAATACAAACTATTAAATGTCTTCAAATAAGATAATGCTTGTCTGATGTGTACTGCATCCACATATTCATATCTATAATGAGCTTTATAACTTAGCTTACGTTTCAACTTCACCCTCACTAAAGAGTTGTTAGCATCTGTTCTTGGCAACAAATTTGTTGTCTCAACTATATTAGAAGGCACACATGTTATAGGCCCATGAACGCCATTCTGACCTCCTTTTGGTAAAGCTAACATCTTCATAAAGGGAATTTGCAGAGCAATCAAAGTCTGTTCCAAATTATTTAAGCAGGACAACTCTTCAGGCACATGACAGACTGCCAAATTGTTATGCACACTCTCTGCTGGCATAACACCTCTACTAAGGTTACTGTGACAACAGTGGCAAATCCACAAATTTAATCGAGTAGATGATGCCCAGACACATTCAGTGTTACATTGTTTAGTACACTTGTGCAAATAGTCCTCTGTGATACATTTTTCAGCAATGGCACGACTTTGACTGGATTTTGTAAAATTGTTCCTATCACATAGTCTCACCTGTTGTTTAAACCAAGTGCGGTGACACACACAGCACACATAGTTTGGGCCTTCTTTCACTTTTTCATTAAAGGCTGCCATTACCAATTCAAAATTTTGTAAACTTTCTTTTTGTTGTTGCCTTTTCAACATATTGCGTGCCTTTAGTTTCTCACGATGTATTTTAGATGTTTTATACTTCTCTTTGCTCCGCTGCTGTACAGCAGCTCTGTGTTCCAAAATATCCTTGTATTTCATTATACTCGTTTGCTTCACAGTCTTCCTAAAATCTTTACGTTTGGCATATTTGGCCACACTGGCCTCCTTCACTGCTTGCCTAAATGTGTCATTATCTGCATATTTTGCCACACTGGCCTCCTTCACTGCTTGCCTAAATGTGTCATTATCTGCATATTTTGCCACACTGGCCTTTTTTACTGCAATCCTAAAAGTGTCATTATCTGCATACTTCTCCACACTAGCTTTCTTTTTAGCATTTTGATATTCTTCATCATGCTCATATTTCCTTTTCATGGCCGCTCTCTTGGTTTTGCTATAGTTATCTCCACCTTTGTTTTGCACGTCTGAATGCTTAGTGTACCTTTCCCTTTCGCGGTTGATAATTAAAGTTTTATAATCATCGTCAAAATGATACTTTTTGCACCTCTGTTCGTTTAAATTAGATTTGTTTGCATTATAATATTTTTGCATTTGTACAACCCTTCTACGGGTTTTCATATATGATGCAGCTTTTACCAGGTCATTTGACTTGAAATCAGTGACACTGTTCGAACCTATATCACCCTGTAATTCAACATTTACCTCAGTGGATTTCATACTTCTCCTGAGGGGTCTACCTCCATTTGTTTTTGTTACATGGATTTGATTGCTTTGCTTAATGCACTGTTGATGATGAGAATTCCTTACACAATTAACTACATTATAACAATTCTTGTTCTTATGTTGTAGATATATTCCAGGTGTATCGTTTGTGCTGTGAGCCCATTTGTATTCTGACCATTTCTCTTCATTGTACATATACATGTCAACATTCAACAAGTTAGCCATTGCTCGAATCTCTACTTCTGTAGCTGAAACCTTAGATCGATTTATGTGTGACTTATAGATATAATCATCAACAGAAGTATAACGCTTACTCAAATATGGCATAAACAGTTCTGGATGTTTCTTCATAAACTTTATCATTGCAAAACGAAACTTTGTGTGATTGGTTTCGAAACCTGTGACAACAAGGCTAACAGCACTAAAAAATCCATTTCCATCATTGAACACTGAAGTTGTCTGGCATGGAGGGCCCAAAATGGCCTGAGGACTTGACATCTCCAGCGCATCTCTCTGCCCTTTAACTTTAATTTTGTCACAAATCTGTTTTGCTGCTTGTCCAGACACAGGTCGAAAATACTTGATAGTACTATGCCCTTTTGCTACAAATGTCATATCTGATGTACTGTCTTTAAGAATCTCTCCAACACATTCAACATCTGATTCACTATTAGAATCTGTCAGCAGGTCTTGTTCACCATCAAATGAACATTTTTTCACACATGTCATCTCAGCTTTCATGTCAAATACACTCATACTACTCACTTCTCTTCCTTCTCTTACATCAACTATTTTACATTGCCTATTGCACACTTGCCCAAGTATATCCCTTACACAGGCAACTGCATTGTAATGATTATTACTGTGCTGCAAATAGATTCCTGGTGTGCTATTTGAGCTCTGAACAGATTTGTACACTAACCATGTACTTCCACTGTATGTATATACGTCAACATTAAACAAGTTAGCCACTGCCTGAATTTCAAATTCTGTTGCCCAAACACCTGCAAAACGCATCTTTGATTTTTCAATATAGTCTGACACAGAAGTGTATTGCTGTCTTAAATATTGCCTACACAAATCCTGATTCGCTTCCATAAATTCCACAACGGCAAATCGCAACTTTTCAAAATTGTCTTGCACACCACTGATAGCAAGGCTAACAGCACGAAAAAAACAATTTCCATCACCTTGGATTGTAGTTGTTTGACATGGTACACCCAGAACATGGTCAGCATTTGAGACTTCCTGTAGATCCCTTTGCACTTTAAGTTTAAATTTGTCACAAATCTGTTTTGCAACTTCTCTACACACAGGCCGAAATCTTTGGTTTGTACTAGGTTGCTCTGATACAAATGTCACATCAGAAGTACAATCTGTCAGCATGTCTTCAACACATTCAACATTAGCACTAAGGTCATTATTTACTGGCAATTTTGCAGTTATGGCCAACTCAGGTTCACTATTTGAACAACTATCAACAAATATTGCTACAGGGTTATTGTTATCTTCATGGTCAGTGATCATTTCATCACTGAAATGCCTCGCTTTTCCACTAAAAGAAGAATCTATACAAATTGTTCGAGGTCCCTGAGTTGCATTTGCTGTAAGTAGCTTTGAAGAGGTATCAATTTGTTCTGTTGATATTTCTTCAAGACAGTCAACAATTGACTCACTACCAAACACATTATCTATTTGAAATTTTGTGCTGATGTCCAATTTTGGTTTACTACCTAAAGAACAATTTTCAATGAGTGTGGCAACAGTTTTATTTTCTTGTTCATGGGCAGGGATCGGTTGTTCACTGAAAAGCCTTGCTTTAGCACTAGAAGCTGAATTCCTACACAATGCCCTTTGGGGTCTCTTGGTTGCATTTGCGGTACGCAACTTTAAAGCGACACCGCTCAGTTCGAACCGTTTTGGTCCAGAAAAAACAGACCCCAAGTTCTCAATGTGAGCACTGACCTCTTCCAAATCACTGAATGTAATCACAATGCTTTTACCATCTCCATCTGGAAATCCCCAAGCATTACGTGCATGAGAATCCACAAAGTAGTATTGTAACTTGTGCCTAATAATCCCATAGGTATAGCCACAAAATGTCACAAAACAGTTGTCATGTTTCTCAAACACCAACTGCAAACCATCAAGTAAAGGCACATCAATTCCTTCAAAAACAAACCCTCCTTTCTCAAGGTTGCCTTGAAAGTATTGACTATCAAATTGACAATCAAAAGTTTGTTGTCTGACAGTTACGTGAGGTGGCAACTCGCTCACACACACAAATTTATTCTTGGTAGGATCATGAATTTTCCCAGACTTTCTTAACTTGGCGTACATTGCATCTCCCTGCACAAGAACTGAATTAAGCTCCTTCGCACCCCATGTATCCACAGTTTGGACATTGTGGAATGCCATTGCCGTTAAGGCAATTGGTGTACACTGCCTTCCAGGATATGCAAACCTTCTATCAGCTTGATGAAAGTCACCTTGAACAACTCTTCCATCATTTTTAATGCATGGAAATATATGGGCTTTAGTTGATTTTTGTTCCTCAGACCCATACTTCAACTGAAGAAATCTGTCAGCAGTACTTCTGGACAAAACTACACTACACGGTTTCACAACTGTAGAATTATCAACCGTCCTGCTACTGCGTCTATCATGTACTGAAGAAAGTGAGTTAACGTGTGCAAATCTCACGTCAACAGTTGGCTCACCCTGGTTGTCACTGCATTCAATGGACATTTTTGTACTCTCCACAACTACTGGAGGCGCAATGTCACAAACCAGAGCATTGTGTGAAAGGCCCTCACCAGCAGTTGCCTCGCCCTGATGTCCACTACATTCAGAGAACATTTTTGCACTCTCCACAACTACTGGAGGCACAATGTCACAAATCTCAGCATCATTTCTCCTAGTACCACATTTGACATCAGCAACAGTTATACCAACTAGACTGTAGGAAGTACATCCCAAAGACCCCGACAACTTTTGCATGTGAAACATCAAATCTTGAATATTGGTGTTGAACACCAAAACACCTGATCCAAGCTGACTAGCCAAACCCCATGCGTCACGTGTGTTCAAATCCACCAGAACAACATAATCTCTGTGCTTGATAATCGCAAACACTTCTCCAGCAACTGTGACTAAGCATTGCCCACATTTCACCAGTTTTTTTTGCACTTGCTCTGCAAACTGTATGTGCCCTGCTTCAATAGAAATGTCTCCATCAACAATGACATCTAAACTCACTTTGCATTTCTCTGAAAAAATGGTCTGAACTCCACTAAACATTGCAAAAGATTCCCAGTCAGCATTTTCCAAATTATCCCAGTCCAAACACCAATTGCCAAATTTAGCTGTGCAAATCTCATGCGCTTCCCTTTGTATGTCATCTAATGCACAGCCAGTCCAACCACAAACAGGGTCCAGAGCACTTTTTCGAACTGCAACAACTGAAGAGACTAAACTATTCACAAAAGTGTGCCCTGTCTGTCGACCTGTGTACTTCTTCAAAATCTCTCCACTAACTATAGGTGCAGGAAGATTGTCACAACACAAACAACCAAAACTAGTTCTAACAATGTTCTTACCTTTGGGTCGTCTCATGCGATGCCCCTTCAGTATCGGCATCTGAAATAAAACAACAAACGCAAAACATTACACATAGAAAACAAACACCAACCTATCATAATGTTAAACCATCCCATTTTAAATCACACCCTATCCACAAATTGCTTAATTTCATCTTAAAAGCCTTCCCATTAAAACTAAACAAATTTCCCTTCACACACTTTCTGTGACAAATTTTCTGAATACATCAAATGTCACATATTGTCCAACAAGATGCAGTGAAATGCTATATTTTCTGTAACCACTGAAACGGTAAGCTGAAATCATATTTCTCCATAGCTATAACTGTGCTAAGTTCAAATGAGCTAGGTGAATTTAGTCATAATGTGTAATTGGGATTGAAATGACACTCTCTAAAAAATGTTTGGTAATAATTGTAGTCATAAACATTAATGTAAACAACACTGAAAAGCACTGTTTATGCTTTATGTACTAGGTAGTTTGCATTTTAGCAGGGGGTTGGTGACAAAAGCATCTTCATTGAATAGATGTGTTAAATTCAGTGATTATGGCTATTATTGAAGTGAGGTGAGAATTTGGTAAATAGGCAACTTACTCCTGGGTCACTTGAAAGGTGTTAACTTCACTGTTTAGAGGCTACTATTAAAGTGAGGTGTGAATTTTGTAAAGACACTTACTCCTGGGTCATTCGTAAAGATGTTAAGTTGCTTAAGATTTTGTTTAAAATGTGGGGTATATAGTCTTATTTAAAACAGCTTACATGCACTAAATAACACATTACAGGAGACATGCTGTAAAGTATCTAATTCAATTCAATTACATCTCCAGAAAATGTTTTATTGCATTCATTTAAAGGGTAACTTCAGCCAATTTCAACATGCAGTTGTAATACCAGACTGCCCTGGAGATTATTTTTTTATCTTCAGACCTTTCCAAGTCATGGTCATTTTAATGGTGAAAATGTTTGTTTACACTTCAAAACAACACTAGATTTTCCCCCTAAAACATCCATAGATATGCAACATCAGTTATGTAAGGTTTTTGTATACACTGCAATGTGCAAAAATGGTTACTATGTCTTGTATCTACTCTATGGCTTGTATTTATGTATCTATGAGAGCTTTAAGACACCTTAATTTCCCTCTGGGATTAATAAATATACTCTACTCTACTCTAACATCAGCAAATAGCAATCAGTGATACCTTTTGGGAAAATGTATGGAGTGGTTTATATTAAGATTATTTTTTATGTAAACAACCCTGCCCCCATTTATAGAATAGCTCATATTAGAGGGCTGACTCAAAAAATGAAGCATCATCGAGAACTGACAGGTCAAGGGTTGCATGAGAAATACAATAACACATTAAAATTAACAGAAGCTACAATTTAAGATGTTCTAAATATGGCTACCTACTAATTTAAAGCACCTAAAGCATTTTAACACATTCTCAATTGGCCCAAAAGTAAGTTGCCCCTCAAACCAAAACTCACACCTCATTATGATAATAGCCATAATCACTGTAGTTAACACATCCATTCAATAATGATACTCACACCAAAACCCCAGTTAACTTAGCCTCTATTACTGTAAAACAGACAATACATTCCACTTATACAATGTCTACAATTTTTTTTTACTTTTTTTTTAGTAATAACTAATGCTACACATTAGAATTTTTTGCATTGTTTTCAAGTATATTTAGACTAACTCCTTTTAAACTGGCCCCATTCCTACCATGGATAAAGTGACTCAAAAGTTCATTGAACTTATAATAGCTTACTTTTAAGTTCTATATTCATCTTGGTGAAGATAGCCCAAAAACCAATAATAAAAAAACATGTACCCATCACCTGGCACAAGGACATCATTACGGTATGGTGTAAAATGTGCTACACATTTTCCCTAAAACATAATAAAAATTGTAAAAATGTAACTCTAAAAATGTCTGTATTTTCCACTTAGTGGTTGAATATGAAAAAACAATGCAAACTCCCAAATATTGGGTTAATTCAGGTTAAGTCCTAAGGCACACTTACAAACACAGGCCTATTCAACTAATAAATAAATCATCACCTAAAAATTACAATATAAAACAAGAAAAGAACAACAATAGCAACTTACCTTTGCAGGCAACCCATGCACTTCACTTTACTCCTGAAGATTAGATACTTGTCCAACAAAGTTTTAATTTGTCTTCCTCATCTACTCAACAATTCAATTCACCTCCAACTTGCCTACTTGTGTACTTACAATTGTCTACAAATACTAGGAAAAGCTTTTAAGTAGCATTTAAAAATGCTGTTGGTTTCTTCAACTTTTTCTCTCCAATCTAATTGTCTCCAAATACTAGGAAAAGCTTTTAAGTAGCATTTAAAAATGCTGTTGGTTTCTTCAAGTTTTTCTCTCCAATCTAAACAATGTGCAGCTCCGATCCTCTCTCACAAATGAGCCAAACCATTGTCGCACGCCTTATTTATCCTACTCAACACAAGTACCGCCCCCAACCAGGGGAACCTAAAGAGGACCTAGACTAGAGGACTTCTATAAGGTCCTCTTGACACCGCCATCAAAGAAGCAAGAAGCCAACAAGAAGATATTTCCCAATTTGTTTCAAATTGGGGTTGGATAGCCTTATTTAAGACAATTAAATATAATAAAACACATATACTGAAAGCACGCTGTACCACCTAATACTCCTACAGTTCCATTATATGCAAAGCCCCCATGTTCTGTCCATTAGTGTTTATTTTACTATTTACCTTTACTTATTATTACTAACAAATAAGGTTATATTACTAGTATGGCCAAGGTACACTATTCATTGCTGTTAAAAATGTATACTTCAAGAAAATTAAAATAGCAAAACACCAAGAAAATCCCCTTTCCATGTATGCAAATGAAACATTCCCAAATAATTTGCAGAATTTGATGGTGGTGGAAGGCAAAATGAAAAATGCAACATAATTAAATGGGTAGCAAGCATTCTGTAAATGAACAACAAAATATTAAACACTCTGCACAATTAAGAGATTGCACAATGCACCTTCCAAAGATCAAGGATATGTACATTTGCTTAACTCCCATGCAATGCCATTGGCTTCAACTTTGAACACATCATGGCAACTTCAAAACCCTCCAAGAACAAAAAACGTTGAAATCTTGATGCTGAATATGTTGTCTTCCTAATAATTAACACACATGATGTTTTTTAATACCCACATAATGCAACAACTTTCCATAATAACATTGAAATCAAGCTACCTATCAAGAAACAAATATGCAAATACCCCCTGCCCAACCTGTGAACACAGACAGCCCCAACCCCTGCTTTCACCATAAAAAGACACTCACAGAACATGTTCACGCCATCTTTTCAACAAGGTAACCGCCTGGGACAACTCAACCTCCTCAACTTCAACACAACATTGGTAAGTGCTTAGTTCAACTACTTAACTCCACTGCTGCATAATGTATTTACCAACACAAATTGATGTTCCTCAAATTTATCCAAATCCACCACAGGTCTGGAACAATGGCTTCTCCAGCAAAGATTCGTAAAACTGGTGACCCAGAAGTTGACTCATTTGAAAGAGGATACACTCTCATTCACGTATGTCCCTAAAAAAAACTCTTCAATAACTTTTTGCCTCAATCCTATTAACATTGCATCATTTATGTGCTAATATTTCCTGTTTTTCTGTGATTTGTTCAGTACCAATTTCAGGATCCAGCCATCCAAAAACACGATCTGCACACCGCTGTGTTTGACGTACTAAATGAGTGCAGATCAACCATGATGCACAACAAGAACCAACTCAGGGCGGCACAACAACAAATTAAATACCTTCAGAAAGACCGCAAAGAACTGGAGCACAAACTCCGCAGAGAACTACTAGAGGAACGCAACCACCGTCAACAAGAGGAAAGAAAGAAAAACTATTACAGAGAACTCGTTATTGACATCTTGGATCAAGACCCACTGGGTAAGTTTGCAAAAAAACTCAAACTTAAACAATTAAATACACCACATACACTTTTGACACCTATATAACCTTCAAAATATTCTTCAAACAATACATACATAAAAAGCCTACACATTGCATCTACACTAATCACAAAACATCAACCTTTTCCAACATAAAACATATTAACACAACAAAGAATTACCCATTACCATCCATTTTCTGCTTTCTTTCATCCAACTGCATGTCCCCCATACAAACAATGTTTACCCACTCTTCTGACCACTTTAAAGTCTTATAAAACTGTAGGTTTTAATACTGCCAACACACAGCACTGTACAATGCAAATGTATCTTGACATTCTCCTAAACATTAATTTATAATGAAACATGTACGTTTTAATCAAATAGGAACACAACCCACCAGGACCCCGCCAACACCAGAAACCAACCAACCAGCTCAACACACAACCTCAATTGGTAAACAAACCTGTACCATACACTCCAACTTGGAAAACAAAAAACAAACACAGTCTCATTGCCTTGATATGTAATTTGCTCTGTGTGTATCTATATTCAAACAGACACCCCACAGCCTCCCAAGGACACACCACAACAAGGGGAACACCAACCTACACAGAACTTTTCTCCAAATGGTGAGTCTACTACATGCACAAACACACACTAACTTTCCAACACAAACTATCCAAGCAAACCTTAACCTCAAATCTTACCATCTGCCTGCAAACACACAACAACACAACACCTACGACAACAACTACACATACTTCATTTATTTCAATTATTATGTAACCCAAATTCAGATTTTTCTCTTAACACTCCAACCGCACACACCATCCAACCCACAACAAAGCCAGCCACATCTTCCACACCACAACCACATCAACCACAAAAAAACACAACTCAATTACAATAACAGACAGTCTTCAACATTTTTCAAATATGATCCTTTCTAATTCCAGGACCATCTACCACCAACCAACAAGGCGAAACAAGTGACAACGCCCCAGCCCAGAGTAAGTTCCACCAACACTTCACAACACACTACCACAACCAACGTTCCATAACTGCCATGAAATTAATATAAAAGTATCATGCAGCACACAAAAAACACTACATTGATCTAACAAAAAACATCCGACACGCTATCATCACTACAACAATAAAAAATATATATTGACCCATAACAAACACCATCACAACTACCTTAACTTTGCCACCCTAACATAATATTTTTCTAACTTTCTTTTACAGGCCCAAAGCGCCAAGAACCAAAAGAAGAGCATCAGTGAGCACCAAAGACCAATGACACCAACATGACCAATATAAATAACTGTCTATAGGTGCAAGTCAATGTCCATGTGCCTGGATATTGAACCTGTGCGTGTTAATGTCTGTGTGTGTGTAAAGGTTTATGTGTGAATGAAAGTGTCTAGGCCTTTTACATTATATTTGTAAAATGTGTAAACATGTATGTTCAAATAGAAAATTTACCATAGTATACTTTTTTTTGTATATTTTAGTCTACATGTATAGCAATTTTATTACTCATTGCTTTAATTAAACTGCCCTGTAACAACAAAACGCTCTGCCTTGCCTTATTCTACTACAACACAACTCCACAAATTTTCCAACTTCACACGTTTCTACTTTGGTGGCCGATTGCCTACAGACAAAACACATTGCTCATCTTATTTAATTGTCTCTTACCCTTACCACACACATGTGACATCAAAACTCCATTACTGCTTACTGTTAAAAAATTGCAATAGTTTCAAACAATTAATGTTGTACAACAACCACATGGCTACACCTTTCAAAAAACTTCTACAATTATCAACCAGTGTTAGATTAGTACAGCAATTCACATTGTCTCTGAGTCAGAAAGCAGTCTCATTTTGTCAATTTGGATGTATTGCAGTCAAATCTGCACTATTCTAAGCCCTATCCTTCTCAGTTGGCGTCTAGAGGTCATTGAACATAGACATTAAAACTGTACCATCTCAATTTAGTTAATCAGGTATTTAAGCACTTAATTAACCCTCATGAGTGTAGCATCCCACTGGCAGAACTTTTGACACTTCTCCAAAAACCCATATATAACTCTATGACTTTTTATCATTTAAACATACAACTGACACCATTAAAACCTTTAAACTTCTAGTTTTCAAATATTCAAGTTAATATAAAATTCTATAGATAGTCCATTTTAAAGAGACTGAAAAGAAATCTTTGGATTTATTGTTGTCTGTAGCGACAGCAGCCTCCTAGGTCACACATATCGCTATTCACATGATAAGTACCACCTAAGTAATTTGATGTCCACAGGTGACAAATGGCCCATTCAGCCTACATTAATCAACTGCCCCCATTGGTGTGCAACAAAAGCTTGACCACATTGCTGGAGAGAATTGGATAACACAAACATCTTGAACCACTTTGGAACCAGAACACTTACCTACACAAAGGATAAAACCAAGAAACCAACAGCATTTGTAAATGCTAATTAAAAGCTATTCCAACAATAATTCTTGACCACTTAAAGAGCTCGCAGGTCAACCATGGAAATACTGATGGGCCTATACATCCAAATGATTCAGGCATCATTGAAATGCACTCGGTGTAACTAATGCATAAACATTAATGTGTTTAGTGTTAAACCTCCCTACTTACCGTACTAACAAAACTAAATCTAAACACCTCATGGCTCAATGTCTTCTCTTAAGCCACTGCTTTTGACATCTATTATGTACCTAATATCTTCTTTGAACTTCCAATGATTTTACAACACTTGTAACATCTTAACTTATGTTCACTTATGCCTTTACCTATGTCTACTTGTATTCACCCTGTACACATAAATCAATTATTTTCTACCACCTGAATTTTCAAGGTCATTCAATTCCTAATACAACTGACCATTAATGAGTTCTTTCAACCAAAACCTTGTCACTATGATGTTGCAAACCAGTCAACACCTTACTGTAATTCTCACCTTTACATACCAACAAACGTACTGCAAAAACATTCTTTTAACCCCTATGTTGTGTTCGTGTCATTTTTAACCCATTTTCAAGTTTAGGTGTGAAAGAATTACACTTTCTCTTTTGTCTTGGAATAAGGCTTCATCTGATCCTCAGTCACAATCATTTCAACACAAAAAAATACTTTTCACCATTTTAGTAAATTTTAAATTCAAATTTTTTTTACATTTGTGGTGTTGTATTTTCTTGTCTTACAATTGTGCCGCACCGTGACTTTGATCACTATAAGTCAACCTGAGCCAAGCTGAGAAAATCGCGAACAAAGATCTATTTTTAGTTTTTGGCGATTTTTTTGTGTGCAAAATGTTGACAGTTAGGTCACAAAGAAGCCCTTCAGTGCTTCAGAAAACAGTATTGGAATTGTTAAAAGCAGAATTGGTTATTCAATTTTAATCAACTATGAAGATATTTCACGCGGGCATGGGTCTCACTTCCTGACAGGGGAATATCAGATGCTGAGGCGTGTTTGTTGTTGTCATTACAACCACACCTTGCAGAAGCAGCATGGCTACTTGATTTCATCCCTATCTCAACACATAGCTGAAGGAGTGCTTTAAAATGTCATTCATTCGCTTACCACATGGTGGCGCTAGACCAGGTGGCCAGTTTAGTCATACTGAAATGTTGATATTTATTAAATACATACAACTGTGTGTTTTTTTCTGTTAGGAAACATTGCAAAATATATTTTTTTAATTTTTTA
>JAODJS010004876.1:0-13327 GCA_027576325.1 Sciades assimilis | reverse complement strand
TCAAGGACGGCTTTACAAACTTTTTCGTGCCAAAAAAGAATGTGATATACCAGTGAGCCAAATTCAACATGCGAGTGCAAGGGCCAACAGAATCTGCAGACTCGTTCATCACAGCCTTGTATGCACTCACTGAAGACTGTGGATATGATGCACTTCGCGAGGAGCTGTTGCGTGATTGGATCATGGTGGGCATCAAAGACAGTGCACTCTCACAGAAAATGCAGATGGAGAGAAAGCTGGACTTGGTGAAAGCCATCAACATGGTCAGGCAAGCAGAGGACATTAAACGGCAACAAACAGACATCCGAGGAGATACGCATGCAAACAAAGCGACAGTGGACACAGTGCACAGTGGCAAAGGGAAAAAACGGCCTGGAAAAACAAAAAACAGCCAGCTAAGCAGACCAAGGACAAGCACAACACACAGGGAGCAGGACAGTCATGCCAGAGATGCGGTAAGATGCCATTTCATGCCAAATTCAGTTGCCCTGCAAAGAATGCAGATTGCCATAACTGTGGGAAATGTGGGCATTATGGCAAAGTGCGTAAGTCTGCCAAGCGTGTGAGTGCAGTCTCAGAGGACACAGATGAAGACATATTTCTTCGCACTGTAGACGCAGGCAAACAGGCATGGACAGTGGATGTAATGATCAGAGACACTAATGTGAAATTCAAGATAGACAGAGGGGTTGACGTTACTGTCATACCCGAGCAGGTGTACAGACAGATATGTGGGGGGGGCATCCAGCAGCCTCGCACCAGGCAACAAAGCGCTGTTTGGGCCTGGGCATGTGTCACTGTCTGTAGTTGGAGTAGCCAGAGAAGTGCTGCACTGTGGGGACAAGCACACCACAGAGGACTTGTACATAGTGAAACACCTGAACACAGCTCTGCTGAGCAGACCAGCATCAGTCAACCTCAGACTGGTAGCGAGGATAGACAGCATAGACTTGGACTCAGTAAAGCAGACATACCCGAAGCTGTGTGATGGGCTAGGATTAGTACAACAGCCATACACCATTAAGCTCAAACCTGATGCCAAGCCTGTGTCTCTGAAAGTGCCACGACGTGTCCCACTGCCTCTGATGGGAAAAGTAAAGCAGGAGCTCCAGCGCATGGAACAGCTCGGAGTCATCAGCCGGATCGAAGAACCAACTGAGTGGTGCTCCGGCATGGTGGTGGCACCAAAGAAGAATAAAGACGAGGTCCGAATCTGCATCGACTTCACTCCTTTGAATGAAGCCATATGCAGGGAAAAGTTCATCCTCCCGTCAGTCGACCAGACCCTAGGCATGCTGTCAGGGGCAAAGTTCTTCTCGAAGATCAATGCCAACATGGGGTTTTGGCAAATCCCACTGACCAAAGACTGTGCCCACTACACTACATTCATTACCCTATTCGGACGCTACTTCTACAACCGCCTACCATTCGGCATCTCATCTGCGCCGGAACACTTTCAGAACCGGATGGTGAAGGTGACAGAGGGGCTAGAAGGAGTCGTCTGCCACATGGACGATGTCCTCATATGGGGATCTACGCATGCAGTTCTGCAGAGGGCACAAGAGGCAGGCATCACTCTGAACACAGCCAAGTGTGAATTCAGCAAGACAACGGTGAAGTTCCTCGGCTACGTCATATCGCCAGAGGGAGTGACCCAGGACCCTGAAAAGACACGCGCTGTGCGAGAGATGGATCCGCCACAGAACATCAGCGAGCTCAGGAGCTTCCTGGGCATGGTGAACCAGCTAGGCAAATTCGTGCCCAACCTAGCTGAAAAAGACAAAGCTCTCAGGGACTTGCTGTCGAAAAAGAACCAGTGGTACTGGGGCCCAGAGCAAAGCAAAGCATTCACCAGTCTCAAAAAGGAGCTGTCGTCCACCCCAGTGCTGCAGCTGTATGACCCTAACAAAAGCCTGAAAATCTCAGCCGACGCCTCATCATACGGGCTAGGGGGAGTTCTTCTTCAGGAACAGCAGGGCACCTGGGCGCCGGTGGCGTATGCATCCAGAGCACTCACGAGCATGGAGCAGAGGTACGCTCAGGTGGAAAAAGAAGCGCTGGCCCTGACCTGGGCCTGCGAAAGATTCAGCAACTTCATCATCGGCCTTCACTTCAAGCTGGAAACCGACCACAAGCCCCTCGTGAGCCTGCTAGGTGGACAAGCACTGGACACACTCCCTCCTAGAATACAGAGATTCTAGGATGAGACTCATGAGGTACAGGTACACCATCACACACGTTCCAGGGAAAAGCCTCACAACTGCAGACACACTCTCCCAGGCTCCGTTGAAGTCTGGTGGAGTGACAGATGACGACGGCCTGATGGAAGAGACAAACATTTACGTGGACTCTGTGTTGGCAAACTTACCAGCAAGCGAGGATTACCTGTCAGAGCTGCGCAAACAGCTGAGCGCAGACAGCATCTGTTCCGAGGTGATGAGATACTGCACGGAGGGCTGGCCAGATCGCAGCAGACTGGACTCACTGGTGAGACCCTACTGGGCTGAAAGAGCCGTCCTCAGCACACACAATGGACTGTTACTGTGGGGCACTAGACTAGTGATCCCCTCTG
Source organism: Sciades assimilis (assembly GCA_027576325.1). Lineage (NCBI taxonomy): Eukaryota > Metazoa > Chordata > Actinopteri > Siluriformes > Ariidae > Sciades > Sciades assimilis. The sequence goes on along the minus strand of JAODJS010004876.1, from coordinate 10,755 downwards.
CGATGAGAAACAGTGTGCTGGAGAAGATTCATGAGGGGCACTAGGGGATAGTCAAGTGTCTTGAGCGGGCCAAGCAATGTGTGGTGGCCAGGGCTCAGTAGCCAGATCGGAGAGCTGGTGCTGAAATGCGCTGTGTGTGTCAAAGAAAGAAGCAACGCAGCTGAGCCTCTCATGCCTACCAAGCTGCCAGACAGGCCATGGCAGAAGCTTGGGGCCGACCTGTTTACACTAAAGAACACCAACTACTTACTTGTTGTGGACTATTTCTCTAGGTACATTGAGATTGCACAGCTGAGCCCGACTAGGTGTGCTCATGTCATAGTGCACCTCAAGTCCATTTTTGCCAGGCATGGCTTACCTGAGACGTTAATTACAGACAATGGGCCGCAGTTTTCAGGCGCCCAAATGTCAGCATTCACAGCAGAGTACGAGTTCTAGCACGTGACGAGTAGCCCGAGATATCTTCAAAGCAACGGTGAGGCCGAGTGCGCCGTCCAAACCATCAAAAACCTGCTGAAAAAAGTGTCTGATCCTTACCGTGCGCTGTTGGCCTACAGGAGCACTCCCCTGAGCAATGGCTTCAGCCCAGCCCAGCTGCTCATGGGCCGGCGGCTGCGCACTACAGTGCCTTCATTTCCTGCAATGCTCGAACCAGCCATCCCAGACCTACGAGCAGTGCAGAGCAAAGAGAGAGAGAGAAGATGGATGGACGTGAGCAACTACAACCACAGACACAGGGCGAGAAATCTCCCTCACCCGTCTCCAGGAGATTGTGTGTGGATTACAGACTCCAAGACACCAGGTACTGTCACATCTGCACACAAGACACCCAGATCTTACCTGATCAGTGGACCACAGGGCACCATCAGGAGGAATCGTCGCCACCTTGTGCTCATAGCGTCCGACAACAGCGACAAGACACAGGACCAAGCTGCCAAAGCAGACCCACCAGACACTGCCCGAGACACTGTTGCAGTGTCCACTGAGGGGTCACAAGGGTCTCCTCCAATTATCTGAACCAGGTCAGGCAGACCTGTCATCAAGCCAGAAAGACTAAACTTGTGAAGCTTGAGTGTTGAAAAAAAAACAATGTGACAAAAAAAAAAGAAATGTGGTATGATGTTATGTTGAATGTTATACGAAGCGATCGGGTGATGTAATAGGGGGAAAGTTTTAAAGAACCAGAATTTTGGTGTATGTTGATTTCAGTGGCCTACAGTTAAAGATGGCCTAAAAAGATATGTGGGACTAATAAGGGTTCTTAACTGTAAGAATGTGTTTCACAGTGGTCAGCATATTGTGTAAACATCCAGAACAGTATCTTATAGGAAGTAAACTCTATGGTGATAACTGTAAGGTTAACAGGTTAATACAAATTAAGTTACAGTTCAATGTTTAGTTAAGACAATTCTCAGAAGGGGAGATGTGGTGTGATCTTGTGTAATCATATGCCAAGACACTAGAGGGGGCTGTCTTACGGGGAATTCCTGTATGTTGCACATAGGTGCATGAGTGGTTTATGTTCAGTTGAATGGTGTGCCAGTAAAGTGAAGCCACGGAAAACCAAGTCTCGTCATTCTTTATGTTTTATAAAAGAACCCAACCCAACATGGTGTCAGAAGTGGCTCATTGGTGAAGGGTAGGAAAGCGAATGTGTTTATATGAGAAGAGAGTAAAGTTTAGTTAGTAAAGGTACGTTTAGTTAGTCAAGGCAGTTTAGCATGTCACAAGAGGAGCAATCAGTGGCAGCGCGGAAGCAGCATGCCATTCCTCAGGCTCAAGCACGTGCTAACGCTTCAGCAACATTCTCAATAAACCCTCTGGAATCCTTTGACTTTTCGAAGCCACAAGACTGAGAAAAGTGGATAAGATGTTTTGAACGCTTCCGAGTGGCCAGTGACTTGGACAAGTCGTCGGAAGCTAATCAGGTGAAAACGCTTATATACTGCATGGGTGACGAGGCAGGTGATGTGTTGAGAGGGCTGCGGATAACGGACGAACAAAAACTTGTATACAGCTCAGTCAAGGACGGCTTTACAAACTTTTTCGTGCCAAAAAAGAATGTGATATACCAGTGAGCCAAATTCAACATGCGAGTGGAAGGGCCAACAGAATCTGCAGACTCGTTCATCACAGTCTTGTATGCACTCGCTGAAGACTGAAGTGCACCATATGGTGCACTTCACGAGGAGCTGTTGCGTGATCGGATCATGGTGGGCATCAAAGACAGTGCACTCTCACAGAAAATGCAGATGGAGAGAAAGCTGGACTTAGCAAAAGCCATCAACATTGTCAGGCAAGCGGAGGACATTAAACGGCAACAAACAGACATCCAAGGAGATACGCATGCAAACAAAGCGAGAGTGGATGCAGTGCACAGTGACAAAGGGAAAAAACCAGCCTGGAAAAACAAAAAACAGCCAGCTAAGCAGACCAAGGACAAGCACAACACACAGGGGGCAGGACAGTCATGCCAGAGATGCGGTAAGACGCCATTTCATGCCAAATTCAGTTGCCCTGCAAAGAATGCAGATTGCCATAACTGTGGGAAACATGGGCATTGCAGCAAAGTGTGTAAGTCTGCCAAACGTGTGAGTGCAGTCTCAGAGGAGACAGATGAAGACATATTTCTTGGCATTGTAGACGCAGGCAAACAGGCATGGACAGTGGATGTAGTGATCAGAGACACTAATGTGAAATTAAAGATAGACACAGGGGCTGACGTTACTGTCATACCCGAACAGGTGTCCAGACAGATATGTGGGGGGGCATCCAGCAGCCTTGCACCAGGCAACAAAGCACTGTTTGGGCCTGGGCATGTGCCACTGTCTGTAGTTGGAGTAGCCAGAGAAGTGCTGCACTGTGGGGACAAGTACTTCACAGAGGACTTGTACATAGTGAAACACCTGAACACAGCTCTGCTGAGCAGACCAGCATCAGTCAACCTCAGACTGATAGCGAGGATAGACAGCATAGACTTGGACTCAGTAAAGCAGACATACCTGAAGCTGTGTGATGGGCTAGGACTAGTACAACAGCCATACACCATTAAGCTCAAACCTGACACCAAGCCCATGTCTCTGAAAGTGCCACGAAGTGTCCGACTGTCTCTGATGGGAAAAGTAAAGCAGGAGCTCCAGCGCATGGAACAGCTCGGAGTCATCAGCCAGATAGAAGAACCAACTGAGTGGTGCTCCGGCATGGTGGTGGCACCAAAGAAGAATAAAGACAAGGTCCGAATCTGCGTTGACCTCACTCCTCTGAATGAAGCTGTATGCAGGGAAAAGTTCATCCTCCCATCAGTCGACCAGACCCTAGGCATGCTGTCAGGGGCAAAGTTCTTCTCGAAGATCGACGCCAACATGGGGTTTTGGCAAATTCCACTGACCAAAGACTGTGCCCACTACACTACATTCATTAACCCATTCGGATGCTACTTCTACAACCGCCTACCATTCGGCATCTCATCTGCGCCAGAACACTTTCAGAACCGGATGGTGAAGGTGACAGAGGGGCTAGAAGGAGTCGTCTACCACATGGATGATGTCCTCATATGGGGATCCACGCAAGCTGAGCACGATGCCCGCGTGCACGCAGTTCTGCAGAGGGCACAAGAGGCAGGCATCACTCTGAACACAGCCAAGTGTGAATTCAGCAAGACGACGGTGAAGTTCCTCAGCTACGTCATATCGCCAGAGGGAGTGACCCCGGACCCTGAAAAGACACGCGCCATGCAAGAGATGGATCCGCCACAGAACATCAGCGAGCTCAGGAGCTTCCTGGGCATGGTGAACCAGCTAAGCAAATTCGTGCCCAACCTAGCTGAAAAAGACAAAGCTCTCATGGACTTGCTGTTGATAAAGAATCAGTGGTACTGGGGCCCAGAGCAAAGCAAAGCATTCACCAGTCTCAAAAAGGAGCTGTCATCCACCCCGGTGCTGCAGCTGTATGAGCTAAACAAAAGCCTGAAAATCTCAGCGGACGCCTCATCATACGGGCTACGGGGAGTTCTTCTTCAGGAACAGCAGGGCACCTGGGCGCCGGTGGCATATGCATCCAGAGCAGTCACGAGCACGGAGCAGAGGTACGCTCAGGTGGAAAAAGAAGCGCTGGCCCTGACCTGGGCCTGCGAAAGATTCAGCGACTTCATCATCGGCCTTCACATGTTCCAGGGAAAAGCCTCACGACTGCAGACACACTCTCCCGGACTCCATTGAAGTCTGGTGGAGTGACAGATGGTGACGGCCTGATGGAAGAAACAAACATTTACATGGACTCTGTGTTGGCAAACTTGCCAGCAAGCAAGGATTACCTGTCTGAGCTGCGCAAACAGCTGAGCGCAGACAGCATCTGTTTCAAGGTGATGAGATACTGCGCGGAGGGCTGGCCAGATCGCAGCAGACTGGACTCACTGGTGAGACCCTACTGGGCTGAAAGAGCCATCCTCAGCACACACAATGGACTGTTACTGTGGGGGACTAGACTAGTGATCCCCTCTGTGATGAGAAACAGTGTGCTGGAGAAGATTCATGAGGGGCACCAGGGGATAGTCAAGTGTCGTGAGCGGGCCAAGCAATCAGTGTGGTGGCCGGGGCTCAGTAGCCAGATCGGAGAGCTGGTGCTGAAATGCGCTGCATGTGTCAAAGAAAGAAGCAACGCAGCTGAGCCTCTCATGCCTACCAAGCTGCCAGACAGGCCATGGCAGAAGCTTGGGGCCGACCTGTTTACACTAAAGAACACCAACTACTTACTTGTTGTGGACTATTTCTCTAGGTACATTGAGATTGCACAGCTGAGCCCGACTAGGTGTGCTGATGTCATAGTGCACTTCAAGTCCATTTTTGCCAGGCATGGCATACCTGAGACTTTAATCACAGACAATGGGCCACAGTTTTCAGGTGCCCAAATGTTAGCATTCGCAGCAGAGTACAAGTTCAAGCATGTGACGAGCAGCCCGAGATATCCTCAAAGCAACGGTGAGGCCGAGCGCGCCATCCAAACCATCAAAAACCTGCTGAAAAAACCATCTGATCCTTACGCTGTTGGCCTACAGGAACACTCCCCTGAGCAATGGCTTCAGCCCAGCCCAGCTGCTCATGGGCCGGCAGCTGCACACCACAGTGCCTTCATTTCCTGCAATGCTCAAGCCAGCCATCCCAGACCTACGAGCAGTGCAGAGCAAGGAGAGAGAGAGAAGATGGATGGACGCGAGCAACTACGACCACAGACACAGGGCGAAAAATCTCCCTCACCTGTCTCCAGGAGATCGTGTGTGGATTACAGACTCCAAGACACCAGGTACTGTCACATCTGCACATGAGACACCCAGATCTTACCTGATCAGTGGACCACAGGGCACCATCAGGAGGAATCGTCACCACCTTGTGCCCATGGCGTCCGACAACAGCGACAAGACACAGGACCAAGCTGCCAAAGCAGACCCACCGGACACTGCCCAAGACACTGTTGCGGTGTCCACTGAGGGGTCACAAGGGTCTCCTCCAATTATCCGAACCAGGTCAGGCAGACCTGTCATCAAGCCAGAAAGACTGGACTTGTCAAGCTTGAGTGTTGAAAAAAAAAACAGTGTGAAAAAAAAAAAAGAAATGTTGTATGATGTTATGTTGAATGTTATACGAAGTGAACGGGTGATGCAATAGGGGGAAAGTTTTAAAGAACCAGAATTTTGGTGTATGTTGATTTCAGTGGTGTACAGTTAAAATTAAAGATGGCCTAAAAAGATATTTGGGACTAATAAGGTTTCTTAACTGTAAGAATGTGTTTCACAGTGGTAAGCATATTGTGTGAACATCCAGAACAGTATCTTATAGGAAGTAAATTCTTTGGTGATAACTAAGGTGAACAGGTTAATACAAATTAAGTTACAGTTCAATGTTTAGTTAAGACAATTCTCAGAAGGGGAGATGTGGTGTGATATGTGTAATCATATGCCAAGACACTAGAGGGGGCTGTCTAACGGGGGAATTCCTGTATGTTGCACATAGGCGCATGAGTGGTTTATGTTCAGTTGAATGGTGTGCCAGTAAAGTGAAGCCACGGAAAACCCAGTCTCGTCATTCTTTATGTTTTATAAAAGAACCCAACCCGACAGGTGACACAGAGTTTGTTTTCCCAGTCTGATCAAGTGCTTATCCCCGTACTTTGTTGAAAACTCGTTTTCGATTTGCTGTTCCTAATAAAATGACCAATATGATGAAACTTTGTTAAAACATGAAAATCCATGCTCAGAAAGGGGTTACTTGTCACATGCACTCATTTCACTCAAAATCAAAGTTCATTGTCAACCGCTTGCTTTATTCGCTGAAAAGGCTGAACGCAGAGACTAAAGGAGCTTTAGGTGCTACAGACAGGCTCAACTAAGAAAGCGATTTCCATGCACTTGGTAACACAAAGTGTGTTTACCCACTCTGAACAAGCGCTTTTCACTGTGTTGAAAATTCGTTTCAAATGTGCTGTTCTTAAAAGAATTACCAATATGACGAAAATGTGTTAAAAGCTCGAACATGAAAATCCATGCTTAGAAAGTGGTTACTTGTTAAATATGCTCAAATGCACTCATTTCACTCGAAATCAATGTTCATTGTCAAACGCTTGCTTTATGAGCTGAAATGGCTGAAAGGAGAGACTAAAGGAGGTTTCGAAGCTATAGACTGATAGACTGTGCTAAGAAAGCGATTTCCATGCACTTGGTAACACAGTGTGTTTTTCCACTCTGAACAAGTGCTTTTCACTGTACATTGTTGAAAATTATTTTCAGATGTGCTGTTCCTAATAAAATGAACAATATGATGAATGTCTTAAAAGCTCAAAAACATGAAAATCCATGTTTAGAAAGTGGTTACTTGTCAAATATGCTCGAATGCACTCATTTCACTCAAAATCAATATTCATTATCAAATGCTTGCTCTCTGCACAGAAATGGCTGTACCGATAGACTAAATGCACTCCTGGACTCAGGAAGCTGTTTTCAAGCTCTCTTTGAAACAAAGTCTGTTTTCCCACTCTGAACGAATGCTCTCATTTCCCACGAAATCAGTGTTCATTGTAAAACTTGTGCTTTAGGCCCTGAAACGGATGACTGAAGTTGCCTTTCCCCAGAAAAGCTGTTTTAATGAATTAGGTGAGAGAGAGTGTGTTTTCCCACTCTGAAAGCTTTTTATAGTACTTTGTTGAAAACTCCTTTTAAATGTGCTGATGCAGTTCAACATGGACATGATGATGAAAACGTGCGACAAACTCGAAAACATGAAAATCCAAGCTTCAGAAGTTGCTCCTTGTCAAATATGCTCGAATGCTCTCATTTCCCATGAAATCAATGTTCGCTGTCAAACTTGTGCTTTAGGTGCTGATACGGATGACAGAAGGCGCCTTTTGCCAGAAAAGCTGTTTTAATGAATTAGCTGAGACAGAGTGTGTTTTCCCACTCTGAACAACTGCTTGTCATAGTCCTTTGTTGAAAACTCGTTTTAAATGTGCTTAAACTGGTAAACATGAACATAATGATGAAAAAGTGCGACAAACTCGAAAACAAGAAAGTCCAAGCTTCGGAAGTTGTTCCTTGTCAAATCTGCTTGAATCCTCTCATTTCCCACGAAATCAGTGTTCACTGTCAAACTTGTGCTGGAGGCGCTGAAATGGATGATTGAAGGCACCTTTCACCATGAAAGCTGTTTTAATGCATTCGGTGAGACAGAGTGTGTTTTCCCACTCTCAACAATTGCTTTTTATACTACTTTGTTGAAAACTCGTTTTTAATGTGCTTATACAGTTCAACATGGACAGGATGATGAAAACGTTCGAGAAACTCAAATACATGAAAATCCATGCTTAGGAAGTTGTTCCTTGTTAAATATGCTAGAATGCTCTCATTTCCAATGAAATCAATGTTAGTTGTCAAACTAGTGCTTTAGGTGCTGAAACGGATGACTGAAGGGGCCTTTTGCCAGGAAAGATGTTTTAATGCATTAGACGAGACAGAGTGTGTTTTCCGACTCTGAACAAGTGCTTTTTATAGTACTTTGTTGAAAACTCATTTGAAATGTGCTTATACAATTAAACATGAACAGGATGATGAAAATGTGTGACAAACTTGAAAACATGAAAATCCATGCTTCAGAAGTTGTTCCTTGTCAAACATGTTAGAATGCTCTCATTTCCCACGAAATCAATGTTCATTGTTATACTTGTGCTGGAGGTGCTGAAATGGATGATTGAAGGTGCCTTTAGCCAGAAAAGCTGTTTTAATTAATAAGGTGAGACAGAGTGTGTTTTCCCACTCTAAGCAACTGCTAAGCAAGTATTTTGTTTAAAACTCATTTTAAATGTCCTTATACATTTCAACATGCACATGATGATTAAAACATGCGAGAAACTCGAAAACATGAAAATCCATGCTTCAGAAGTTGTTCCTTGTCAAATATGCTCGAATGCTCCATTTCCCACGAAATCAATGTTCGTTGTCAAACTTGTGCTTTAGGTGCTGAAACTGATGACTGAAGGCGCCTTTTGCCATGAAAGCTGTTTTCATGCATTTGGTGAGACAGACCTAGGGTTGGGGCTCGTGTGCGAGCGCCTGGTGGCCGGGCCTTTGCCTGCGGGGCTCGGCTGGGCTCAGCCCGAAACGGCGACGTGGGCCCGACCTCCTGTGGGTTCACCACCTGCAGAGGTAGCCGTAGGGGGCCGGTGCAATGTGGATTGGGCGGTAGTCGAAGGCAGGGGCCTCGACGGCCTGATCCTTGGACACAGCGGCTGGCTGTTGGGACATGGAATTTGGTAAAGAAAAAAAAAATATATTATTTACCAGCTTAAGGTCGGTCCATATGGTGAAATACCATGACCTCGGCCTTGAATACTGACTTTCAAGACCTCAGTCACGGTATTTCACGATACGGTCCTCCCAGCTGGTAAATAACATATATGTATTTCCCCCTTTACAATTTGGACTCATATTTAATTAATATTTTAATACTTGTTTTATTTATTTAACTCATGAACAAACAACATTTTAAATATACACTGGATAATTCTGTCATGAATAATTTGCATTCCAGAGCATTTTGAGTGCTTTGTTTAACAGTATTCGTAAACGACACTTTACTGGAGAGTTTTGTTTGAGTTGCTTTTTCAGTCTTGTGGCCAAAGTGATCATTTTCTTCTCTCTTCACTAAAATCACTGCTACTGTTCAGTCGTCTGTGGCGTCACTGCTTCATACTGAACCGACTCGCCACGCCTTATAAATATTCTCTGGCTTTTACACGTCCAGATGCTTTACAGAGGTTTAATTCAGCTATTGGATTTTAAACTTACTGAAGTTATAAAGCTTTTACATTCAAGCTTAGAGGCACAAAAAGAGACAACAAAATACTGTGAAGTCTTCAAAACACATGTACCCTGACTTTGACTTTAGAGAAATGGAAAAAGGCAGCACTGTGGGTTTATAAACTGATGCAGCTTCATGAACAAAACCGTCACGGTGTCACTTCACTCCGAGTGATTTGTCCTGAAATACCAGAATGCCTTTTTACCCCCACACTGGTAAAATTGCATTTTATTCCGCTGTTTAAAAAAAAAAATCACAGTGGACTTGGAGCAGAAAGTCACCAAAAACCTCAAAGATACTTAGCTGATAAGAACACGGGAAACGAATCCTGTCTGAATAGGGCTCCAGGCTTCAGAGAGATCGGTTTTAGAAAAAACTTTGATATAAAATCTTGTACAGTGTCAGGATTTAATCACATTACTGTTAAAAGTATGACAGAGGGTCCGTGAGGAAAAGCAGAGCACTGAGCCCCCCTCCCAAAAAAAAAAAAAGCAGTATAAAGCAGCTCAGTTGAAGTGGGAGTTCAGAATTGAGAAATTTTAAATTTATACACAAATCTCTCAGACATTCTTTTTGGTATTCCTGAGGATTTCTGAAACACAACTCATGGTTTTAACCAGGCTTGTAGTACTCAAGTCTGACTCGTGACCTAATTTTAAGGACTCGTGACTCGACTTGGACTTGAGCACTGATGACTCAGACTTTTACTCGGACTCGTACATAACTGCATTAGGACTTGGCAACTGGAGATGAGGACTCAGATTTTTTTTTTCTTTATTTTTTGTAACATGCCATAATAATTTGGCATAAGATTTATATCTACATTAATTTTACACTAATTTTGTGTAAGAGTGTCACACCTGCACACCTTTGCATGTGCATCAGATAGACTCTTGGGCGCACTCCGAACAGTGTGCATGTGCCGTAAATAACTCGCACCTGCACAGGATCACAACATTTGGCAGATGGCCTTTTCCAGAGCAACTTTACAGCTGTGACCTCCATACGGGTAATTAAATAGACTGAATGAGTCTTGGAGAAAATCAACTGAAGAAAAATCTGCTGATGAAACTATGAGACTAAAGTAATGTCCTTCTCTTCCTCTCTCCCTTTCCTTCCTCCTTTTTAATAGCAAAGTAAGAAGTGTAATAACTTTTTTCTTTGCTCTTACATGTTGTGAAGGTGCTCTTTCATATCTGTGAAGATTCTCAGCCATCCAGGTGCATAGTAAACTGTGGTTGGTAGAAGAGAGCAACTGGATTTGCTTGAAGATCCTGGAAAACGTTTCACCTCTCATCCGAAAGGCTTCCTCAGTTCTGTCTGACTAATAGGGAGTATATCAGATATTTATCCTCTCATAGATCATCATAGAATCAGAATTCTGATGGCTGCATAGTAGGTGGCTGATAAAAGA
>JAODJS010003815.1:0-13480 GCA_027576325.1 Sciades assimilis | reverse complement strand
GTCATATAGCCGGGACAGGCAAACGGTAAGCAAAATGGTCGTTTACAGAGAAAAACATTCCCGTGTAGTCGACCCCTAGGTGAAGCCTGCTCACACATCGGTGCTTTACTCTTCTACATTGAGGCATGCATCCGGATTCGAGACTCCAAGACAGTTACAGATGAGAAGGCATATTGGATGTTACCAGGATCTTTTGAAAAAGTTGAATACCTTCCAATTAAGGAAAGTGACTTCACTTCAGCTAAAGGGAAGAGGCAAATTTTGAATGGAGCAATCAACAGTGCAAATGGCCTTGAAACATGTAAATCTCCTCGCCTGCCGAGAATTGCCACAACGTGTAAAGACACCCCAGAAACAACAGAACAAGAACTTGTGGATTTTTTTAAAGAAATAAGTATGTCTGGTGGGAAGCCAGCTATTTTATCTGTTGTATCTCAGTATTCTGATGCATATGTCCCTAAACCTGTTGATCCATCATATCCAAAACCCCTCACTGATTTGTATGATGAGTCATGTGTGTCAATGAAATACAATGAAATTTTGCAACGATGTGAAACTGTGCAGTTACAGATAACTGAACAACAGGCCAAAAATGTCGAGAAATCAACACACTGTCAAGCAAACAACAAACTGTGGTTCAAATACAGAGCTGGCCGGATCACAGCTTCTCGATTCAGAGCAGTCTGCCACTCACCTCCAGCACAGCCTTCACAAAGTCTGGTTAAGGCTATCTGTAATCCTGAAGCTGCAAAATTCACAACAGCCGCAACATCATGGGGGTGTCACCATGAGAAAACTGCCAGGAAACAGTATGAGAAAATGATGAGCCAAACACACCAGAATTTTTCCATAAGTGACTCTGGACTCATCATTAATCCTGGATTTCCACACCTTGGGGCTTCTCCTGATGGAATAATAAAGTGTGATTGCTGTGGAGTTGGATGTTTAGAGATAAAATGTCCATTTTGTAGGAAGAATGATTTCTTGTCAGATGAAAAAGGTGCACAGGTATCATTCTTGGAGCAGAAGGGTCATACAGTTACACTAAACACAAATCATGCATATTATTACCAGATTCAGTGTCAAATGAATCTTGGTGACTTTGAATTTTCTGATTTTGTTGCATGGACAGAGTTAGATATGCATGTACAAAGAGTAGAAAGTGACCCTATATTTTTTGCTGAAAAGGTTGCAATTGCTAACGACTTTTTCAAATTAGCAATCCTACCTGAATTGCTTGGAAAGTTTTATTCTCGACCCCCAAAATGTCCATTACAACCTGTTCAGATGAGTGTTGTGCAGCCCCAAGCAGATGATGAGTTTGAAGTTTGGTGTCTTTGTAGAAAGGGACTGGACAGTAATCTTATTGCATGTGACAATAAAAACCGTGTTATACAGTGGTTTCACTTTGAATGTGTTGGAGTGAAAACAAAACCTAGAGGAAAATGGTACTGTCCTGATTGTAGACTGCTTCAACAGTTCAAACGAAGAAGGTTGAACAAAAGTAAAGAGCATTGTTGAAATTGTGGATATTACTTTTACTTAATGATTTCAATATTATATACACTTTCTTTTTCATGTATCTATGTATCTATGGATGTGATAAAGTTATATTAAAACTAGAAATGCACCCAGAGAGTGCAGACCTCCGCCAGTGAAGTTCAGTTCGATTAAGATACATAGGATTTGTGTTATGAAGTGGTGTCACACATGAAAATTGATACATACCATAGATGTGTTCATTTATAGTTAATGTCATTTGGTTAGCTGTGGTCTGTTAAGTTTGCCTGTGTTTGTGGGATTGGCAAAGTGATTGTAGTTATTGAAGCTAACAGGTTTTTACTTATTGGTCATATTGTTATAAACATTTTTGATGACTGCTGCATCGTTATCATTTCATAGCTATTCAATCTCTGAGTTTAAAGAACAGTTAAATGGAATGACAGCATGTCATTGTCTTTGGTATTATTTTGCACATTCAGTATTTGTTTGAGATGATTTGTTTAACTGTTGGGTTTTCCTGACTTTTTCATGCTATGAAGAACAGGAAGTTGAGGGTTGTATCGTTTCCCATAATAAGGGAAAGGAGGACTAGATTGAGAGATTTAAGAATCTAAGTTGTGTACATTAGTTGTAGTAATACATTTTAACTTGTTGAGTACATCTGAATTGGTTAAAAGTAGGCCTATGCAGTCAACAATTTATGACGTTGTTACAACTTAACAAAGTTATTGAAGAGAGTGTTACATTTGAAAATAACCCAAACAACAACATACTATTATACATACATTTTATTGTACTGAAAGTGAATATAAAGGTCAAATATGATATTTACATTATTTACATATTATATTCAATTAAAAGTGAAGAGATTCAGACATAGCTGCATGGTCATGTAATATCGAGCAATACGGATGTAGAAAAGTAATATAAAGAACATGTTTTCACAATGTTTTCACATTGACATAGACACATGGGACCACACATTTACAGACTGACATCAAAGTGCAAGACTGGACAGGAACAGTGATGGTTTAATACCAGTAAAGTGATGAAGTAATAAATAATACTGAGCATTTAACATTGGTGAGTGACAGGGATGGACCAGTGATAACCAGTAGCAATAAGTGACAGGGTAATAAATAACAATTAACAATTTAACATTAAACATTGCACATGTAGGAGAAGATCAGAAGACAATAACAATGATAATAATAGTAAAATAGAAATAAGTCAAGTAGTCCAGTGGTCAAGCAGCAGCATTTAGCAGCATAGTTGGAGGTGCAAGTCACATAGTGCAAACAGTTCTTGGTAGTGGAGATCTGAGAGTGCAGTTAAGGTGCAGTCACATGGAGCAGTTCCATAGGTTGTGTGTACGGTGTTGTTGTTATGGTTGTTGTTGTTGTGTGTGTGTGCTTCTGTGTTGTGTTGTGGTGTGGTGTGTGTGTGCATGTGCGTGGTCTTTTCCATGAGGGGCAACAGTAACAGAGGTGTACTGTGTGTTGGATGTTCAGGGCTCCAGACAGTTCTTGTGCAAGTGCAGTCACATAGTGCAGTTCAACAGGTGCTGGTGTGTGTGTGTGTGTGTGTGTGTGTGTGTGTGTGAGAGAGAGAGAGAGAGAGAGAGAGAGAGAGAGGGGTTTGCAGGGTTCTGCCTGATGGCTGGGGCAGACTGTGTTGGGAGGGGTTGGAGGGAGTTCAGCATCTTGAGGGGATAGCTGGGATAGTTAATAGCTGATCTTTGTGTTTCCCCTGAAGTGTTGTTTGAAGTCTTGCTATACGATCAAAGATACAGAAATGACATCATGGTCAGAAAAGTAACAGTCTGTGACATCGACTTGAGGAGACTGGTTCTGGTTGACATACACATGATCAAGCAGACTTCCATAGTCAGTAGTTGGTCCTTGGACTTGTTGTTTGAAGCCTAATTGCTGCATTGCTTTCAGGAGGTCATGGTTGGGTGATTGTAGAAGATCTACATTGAAGTCACCAAGGATGACAGTTGGCACATTTGTTTTGAGAGATGACAAAAGGGATTGCAACTTTTTGATAGTTGTATCAATGGGTTTGGATGGAGATCTGTAAATGGTGATAATGAAGATTTCTTTAGAAAAGGCCTTCACTGAAACAGCGCTGTACTCCAGGCCTGTGATTTCGAATGTCAGCTCCTCAGGTGCAATGTCCTTTTTTGCAACAGTCATCACACCACCTCCACGTCCTAGTTCAACTGGTCTGTCTGATCTGAAGATTTTGGAGTCCGGTAGAATTGGTGCTATTTGTTGGTGTGGACGCAGGAATGTTTCCACGAAACAGAACACATCTGTTTGTTGAAGGCTGCTGTCCATTTTTATGTCCTGCTCATGCATTGAGTAGGATCTGATATTGAGCATTTTGATTTTCAATCCCTGTTGAGTACTTGAGTGAATGGAAACAGGGAAGCTAACCAAATTTGCTTCCTGTCGAAGGCGATCCATTTCGCAGATGACGGTTGAGTTTGTGCGAATGGCTGTTTCATCAAATCCCAGGAGGAAAAGGTTGTTCATGCGTTTGACCCGACTCAGGGCAACGTATGCTTGGCCTGGCATAAAGGGACGTTTTCCTTGCATGGACACAACAATCTGTTCCATTGTTTTGCCTTGGACCTTGTGAATGGTGCATCCCCAAGCCAACGAGAGTGGAAATTGGCTCCGCTTTGCTTCAACAGATCGTCTCCCCCAGCCAGCATAAAACTGAACATCGTGTCTTTTGATGGGTACTGCATCTGGAAATGATTGTTTGTATTGGCTGTTAGAGATGGCTTTTTTACCAACACGGTTACTGTCAAATTTAACCATGATTGTGTTAACAGTTGTTCCGCTGCAGTCAATCCCGACGACTGTGCCTGTCACGCCATTAGATAAACCATCTGAGACATCTACGTTAACAGTCACCATTACTCTAGCACCCACTGCTACAGACACTATTTCCCTGAGGCCACCAGTGTCACATGCTTTGGTTGAAATTTCAACATCTATCAGGCCTGTGTGGATGTCCTTTTTGTGGTCAATAGCTTTGATTTCAAAAACTGGGATGGAGAGTTTCTTCAGATGTTCTTTGTTGTGCTCATCAACTTCTTTGTTTGTCTTGAACACATGAAGGGCATTTGCTGGGTAACTAGGAGATTTTTTGGTGATGACTCTTGTTTTGAGAGCGGTGGTATCTTCTTCTGTGCAGGAATCCGTCCTGACCCTCATCAAAAGCTGAGCAAAATGTTGATCATCTTTTTGCCGCATGCTTTCTGTGAGTTCCATGAACTTGAAGTTTTCCTCCCATAGTGATCCATGTAAGCGTGCATAGGGGTCTGATGGGAGGTCGAAGACATGGTTTTGGCCAACTGGTTGCAGCTGATACAGATGTCCTACAGCTAATATGCTGACTCCTCCAAAACGAGAATCCGTGTCAGAGTTCCCACAGATATCCTGAAGGCGTCGATGGATGTGATAGAGGAGATCAGCCCCAACCATAGACACTTCATCTATAATTAGGAGCTTCAGTTTCCCCAAGCGAGAACGGAGCGTATTCAGTTTTTCACTGCCTGCAGGTTGGTATTGCTTCTGCTTTTTGGGTCCACAGGTAAATCCAAGGGCAGAATGCAGTGTCATACCCTCAATGCCAAATGCGGCTGTTCCAGTGAATGCAGTCAGAAGTACAGGAAGTTCATCGGGATGAAAATGTCCGGAGAGTGGTTTCAGGAGCTTCATTGTTTCATAGTGTATGAGCTTGATAACATGACTTTTCCCCACTCCTCCAGGTCCACTGAGAAAGACTTTGTACTGTGGCATGGGTTGGTTATTTTTCAGGGCAAAGATTGCATCTTTGCACCATCTTCTGTGAAACATAACAGCTTCCATTTGCTTGTTGTTTAAGGAGCGCATCATGGCTCTATATTCCTCAGAGCTCATCAGGACCTTACTAAGCTCTGCTGTAAAACGAGCATGAAGTTCTGACTGATGATTTGAAGATGAATCTTGGCTAATGTCTACATTGATTAGTTGATCTTCCTGTGGGAGGTCCCTTTCTTGAACAATGCCTTCATCTTCTTGTTCTGCTCGCTGGAATTCCACACTTGGTGCTAACTGATTCCAGGCATCTTCTGGAGGATTCATCCTCTGGAAGTCCTCAAATGCCCTGTCCACCTGATCAGCATTCACACTGAACATTGCTTCATTTGTATGGATGGTGTTTTTGACATGTTCATAATGTTCTTGGTAGGAGTGGAAGTTGCTTTTTAAATCAGCCACCTCATCTCGCCAAGGATAGTAAAGCATGAGCAGGTTTCTGTACTTGTCTTCCCCTTCCTTTTTTTCTTTATGAAACCTGATGATGCAGTGGCGCTGTCGCTTTTTCATGTATCCCAGGTTGTTACGCAGAGTGATAACTGTAGGTAGTCTGTTGTCAGCATCAGAGTCGTTTCCAGCATGATCATCGTCACTGCCATGTAACACTTCAGAGATGTGGTCTGTGGCTTCTTCTATAGCTTTTTGTCTTCCAGTTGTGTATGTTGCAGAGAACTCGGCAAGGGAAATGTCCTGTAATTCATCTGGTCGAGCAGCATACCTGTAGATGAGAAATAAATACATAAGTAAGTAAAAACACTGGTACATGTTATGGCATATTGTTATTACAAAAGTTATTGTTATGTGCCTAATAAGGAACATACACTGTAATTGTTAAAATGAAGTGTTATGTGGAAATGAAGTGAAAGGAAAAATCCTATGCAAAATGTTATACAAGCAAGTTAGATCAGTTGATAATAAAAGGGTACACATCACTGTGTAGTATGTGGTCATAGCAGATTAGTTACAATAGTTTCTCTAATCTACATGTGATTGGAGATCAGAATTCAATTCTTTCACACCCAGCCTTACGTAGCTTGATTTACCTGTCAATTGGGGAAGTACAAAATATGTCTTCATCTTCATCCTTCATTTCTTGGAGAACTGTCTGTGGCTTTAGCAGGGACACTCGTTTTTCTTGTGGGGCTGTGTTGACAAATACCACTTTCCTGCTGGTGTTCTTCAGGGGCAGGGAGAGTATTCTGTATGCAGCCTCCTGAGCACTGACCTCTCTGTTGTTAAGGAATGCAGAACCCACTTTTCGAAGTTGTGCTTTCAAGTCTTTGTCAGTGTTTTCTTCAGCCACTTTTTTGAGCAGTTCACTCATGGACCTTTCACTCTTTGTCATGTAACTGGTAACATATGTGATGCAAGAGTAGGGGTCTGTGATGAACTGTAGATCCATGTTTGCATGCCAGGTTTTGAGGATGTTGGGAATGTACTGGTTGATCCATCTTTCAGAGGGTTTTCGACGTAAGACAATTTTTGTTCCTGAAACCATGACTTTCACAAGCTGTTGATATGTTTGACAGTCTACATTGGCTTTCTGTAGCAAATGTTGTAATGAAACATTCTCAGGAACATCTTTGTCTTCCATGACTTCATGTACTTTTCGAAAAGCTTCTTTTTTGGATTTAATCAAATTTGCAAAAGCCACAGGGTCTTCTTCATTTGGTTGCCGTGCAATAACAGTTTCCATTGAGGGGTAATGAGGGAAGTGGAATCTGCAGTTCCCATGTTTTCTGCATGTAGCTGAGTGTACATGCTTTTGCAGTGACAGGACAAGCTGTCTCAAGTCATCATCTTCTTCTCCTGGGATGGCACATGTTTGATATTTGTCGATGAAAGCGTTGATTTCTTCATCACTGTTGACATTGAGTTTGGGTGCATTTTTATTTATCCATAGAATGGTGTGTGCATGTGGGGAACCTCTGGCCTGAAATTCAATGCGAATCATGTAGTCTTGTAGTTGTCCAATTGGATGTGCACTTCCACCAATGAATTCTTTGAAAAATGTGTCCAACCGATGTTTAAACTGGCGGGCTGCGGTTACTGGATTGGACCGGAGCCATCTGCTTTTTTCTTCCCATGGCATGTTCTTGATGTCATCAGCGGTGAAGTGTTGTCCGTACTGATGGGCAATACTCTGGATTACTTCAGGCCATTGCATATCAGCTGCTGATAGGGTGAGGAACCAAGTGGGGATTCCAAGTTGTCTCACCATTGCTAACAAATCCAACAGTACAGAGTTCCAGTATGCAGGTGACCCTCGAATGTTTTTCATAAATTTGAAGGCGGTGTCAGTACGGATCATGGCTTGAACATTGTCTGAGATCTTCATAAGGCCTGCATTTACTCTCCTGGTCTGGAAGATGTGACCTCTTGTCTGCCTTAAAGATATCTGAATGTTATCGCTCACCTGCTTGGCCTCAACTGCATATTGGGCAGCAAGTAGGTAGTCTATATCACTGGCAAATCTTCCATCTTGGTTTAGTAATCGTTGGTTAAAGTACTTCCTTGCTGTTATTTTCAAAGCTCTCTCTTGTGATAATCCACCCTGCCCAAAGGGGTATTTGGATGGATTCGCCAATTCTTCAAAATGTTTGTCTGTGAGGAAAGGACAGGGCTTTTCAGTCTCACCTGGTGCCAGGGAAAATGTGTTGTCTCCCTCAGCTACCTGTTCCTGTTGCAGAAGGGTGTCATATGGTATTCCTCGCAGTTGACTTGTTTGTTCAAAGTGTATTCTGTCTTCCTCATCCTCCTCTGATTGTTGTCTATTTATGGCTTCTTCTTCTTGGGTGTACTGAGACTGAGCATCTTCCAATGCTACATAGTGCTCTTCACCTGTCAGCCCAATTGTTATTGTGCTGTCACTTCTGTGTCCTCGGGGATGAACATCATGTGGCCATTCTGGAGAAATTGTGTTAATGACCTGGATGTTGAGATTCAACATATCAGCAACTCCCTGGACTGTCAAGTTGTCTGCCCATGCACCATGTCTTAATGCATCAATATATGTGTCAAATGCTCTTTTCTGCTGCTGAATCTGGCTCTCGTGTTCAAGGGATTGATGTGGACTGTTGGTGAGTTGCAGAAAGCTACTGTACTGTTGTTTGAAAGGTGAAATCTCAAAGTAGTCAATGAGTCTTTGTCGTATATCAGACCCACTGAGGTATTGCATTCCAACTGAAGAAAGGGATGCTGAGATGGCATGAAAGAAGCAGTTACCATCCCCAGGAACTTGTTTTATCTTCAAATTGAGTGTTTTTGCTAAATGTGCAAGAATGGCATAATTATCATCAGTTGGCAAGGGTGACATGGGAGGAGCAGGTGATGAAACCTCATCCCCTTCCATATTCTCAGTGCTGGCCTTGGATATTGCCTGCCACAACTCTGGGTCCTGGTTTTCCCACATGTTTTCCCAATCTGAGCATATATCAATGTCCTTATAGAGAGGGTTATTTTGTTTCAACCAGATGAGTGCCTCCATTACCCTTTTTGGTCTAACATATTCATGCATGTAATGTCCTTTGTAACAGAGCTTTCTCTTTAGCTTCAGAGGCACAACTTCTGCTGTATTTGGAAGCCTTGGCAGCAAAGAAACAACCGGTTGCAACTTGGATGGGACATTGACTGCACTACCGTGGATGGCCTTCTGTCCTCCTTTTGGCAGACCTACAAGCTTCATAAAAGGGATTCTTTGACTGATCAGTCGCTGCTCCAAAGGCCTTAGGTCACTTAATGCTGGTGGTATTTCATCAAGTGCCAAACCATTGAGCCATGATTGGATAGGGAGTTTTCCACGTTTCATTGTGTGATGGCAAGTCTGACAGACCCATGATTTGCCATGGGTTAGCATTGTGCTGCCTGATGTGATCATGTCCTCGATTACTTTGTTATTGTGGTATTTGTCTGCTTTCCATTCCACAACTGAAGAACGGTAATGCAGGCGATGGCAACAGCAACAAGCATAAATAGGTCCCTCTGCTATCTTAGACTTGAAAACAGCTGCACATTCATCAACACTCAAGTCTTTCTTAAGTGCTCTGCGAGTTTGGGATCTCTTTTTCTCTTTCAGTCGAAGAGTGTCAGCATCTTCTGAGGTTTCCTGTCTCACATGACGCATTCGAGCTCTTGCTGCAGCACGCCGATTGTCTGCAGCCTCTGCTGACTCCTCTTGCCTCTGACGACGTTTTTGAACTCTTTCTGCAGCACGCCGATTGTCTGCAGCCTCTGACGTTTCCTCTTGCCTCCTCCGTCGCATTCGAGCTCTTGCTGCAGGACGTTGATTGTCAGCAGCCTCTGTGGACTCCTCTTGCCTTCGTCGACGCATTCGAGCTCTTGCTGCAGCACGGGGTTTGTCAGCAACCTCTGAGGAGTCATCCTGCGTCAGTTGATTCATTTGTGCTGTTCCTGAATCACAGAGCACCTCAGCACCCTTGCTGCTATTGTCCTGTTTTTTCTGTATTGCGTTGTCCATTCTGGTTTTGTCATTCTTACATAGATATAGACTTTCTCCATGGCATGATTGTCAGCTTAATCTGTTTTGAATATGAAAAAAGAAAAGTAATCAGTAAGTTATTCTTAAAGCTGTGGCATGATTGTCAACTTAATCTGTTTTGAACAAAAAGTAAGAAAAGTAAGTGACTTATTCACATTTCTATATTTAAAAATCATTGTACAGCATGAAGTTGAAATGCTTTTAGGCTTGGTCTACCTTAAGATGTTGCATGTAAAAACAAATCAGCCTATATCCTAGTATAAGCAAACATAACATGTTGTCAAGTATGAAATTGCCAAAGTAGCCCCCTTAACAGAAGCAATAACAGGATTATTTCACACCATTTAAAAAATCTCCATGCACTTGTGTCTGAAAACATTCTCAAATTGTTGCGTAGTGTTATGTAGACATTCGAAAGAATTGATTGAAATACCCTTTTAAGTAAAGTGTTATCCCCTCTCAGTTTTATAGGGGAAAGGGCTGTTGATGTTGTGAATTGTTTTTCTGAAAGTTCTCAAGCCCATAGTGCAACATCTTAACAATAAAGAAGGCATATATTTACCATTCTTGTACATAAATATGGTGTAGTCTGCAGCAAAATGTTCTGTGTTGGCTCTGAAGATTCCACGTCTTCACAGAATCCCCTAAAAATTGATCAACATTTTATTGCATTATCTTGCTGTGCTCTGTTGAGGCCTTCAGAATAAATTTGTTCTAAATATAGGCTCTTGGTGCTCTGGTCTTATTGTTAATCTTCAAAACACTTTCATATAAGTCAGTCGGAGCCAATTTACAGTAGAAGTATTTTCAATGTAATTTTCATAGCGTTCAAACCCTGAGGGATTGTACATATTTGCACTATTTTATCCCGGAAACGCCACAATCTCTTCAATTTCAAGATATACATTTTGCCAATTTTATGCAACCATGTGTTTTTCATTTTACACTCTATGTACAGACAATTTCACCATTGGCCTAAGTGTCTTTGGAATCAGGTCTTGGTTTAACCACTGGAGGGAGCCACCTAAAACATGGTTAATGTTGGCTATATTTCTGGTGTAACAATGTAGAAGGGGGTGAGTAAAAAGTAGAAAATGTATCTTTTCAAAAAGAAGTGCATGAAGCCTTCAGGTAAAAAAAAAATGTTGAAAAGGAATGAAGTATTTGTGCATTCCCACAAGATGTTTAGGTGCCCTTTAAAATAATTTTAAAAAGTTTTCCAGATTTGTCACCATGTCAATCAACAGAAGATTACCAGTATTTCCTAAAGAAAAATGGTTGTTATTCCATTTATTTATGTTAACATTGGGTGAACAAATGCGGACAAGGGTAGAACTAGGGGTTCTTACTAAAGACTACAGCAGTGCACAGACGCATAGACAGGGAGGGTATATGGAGCAATAGCGCCCTCAAGCGGCAGCCTTGAGTGTAGTTTCTCGCCAGCAAAGACAGAGAGCAGAGACATTTTCTCCATAGAAATAAGGGGGCAGTGTGAAATTGATTAAAATCTGAATGTCTCGAGACCCCCTGACATAACCAATCCCCCTGACATAACTTAGAAGTTATATAATGATTGATGTTTACTACCGTAGGCTACAGTGTTCCACTAACAGGGGACGGGGGGGGCGTAAATAGGCTAGAGCACGTAAAAATAACGCAAAATAGTAACTTTTAGGAACATTGATGATCATTTAGGGCCTAGTGTAAACATGAACATTCTGCAGCAAACTACATAATCTAAAAAAGGCCCAGCACTCTACCCACAACTTTTAGACATAGGCCTACAGCCGTTATCCTTGAGAACTTTTCAGAAAAAAAAAAAAAACAATGGCGCTGACCAAAACCAAGACACCCCCTCCCCCTACAAAACGATCTGTAAATTGGAAAGGATTCCACTTCGCCTGCATGACATTTCAATCCTTTTTAGATTTCAAAGGAGCATGGATAATAGGCCTATGTCCAGAATGGGTAGAAACGCAAGTGCGTAAATATTTGTTCAATTGGCGTGGAATGGGCCAATTATATGGGTTAATAATAATAATCAACTCACCTTTTTCCGATAACCAACGGGGATTGATGTCGTAATCCACCACGTCCGAGAGAAAGTGGTGCATCTGCATAAACTTGTGCAGAGGTTCGGTGGCACTCGTGTTCCGATGGAAAAGGTTTACAATATTAATATGCTATCTTTCACTCAAGATGTGTCTGGGACGGCAGGGTCGGTCCGGCTTCCAGTTGTGCTTTCGATACTTCCCTCTGCGCACCCCCTTGTAGGCGTGGCTCGCGCAGTTACCCCTCCCACAACAATAACGAAACAACAAGAAGCCCAGAACGTCATAGAAAATTGAAAGTTTGTTTTTATTATTATTTTAATAAAGTTGTGCCCTTAAATGTATGGCAGCCTATGTTTTTGTTAACTGTTAACTTCACAAAAACATAGTGATTTATAATACACTATGAAAAAATCAAAGCAAACATTGTTTTCAACCTTCAGTGTCACATCCCTCACAGAATCGCAACCCTTGTTTCATAAGCGCAGTTTGTATTTTATCCACCCATAGCCTATATTCAAGTGAATTATATAACCCAAGGTAGTCAACCTTGCCCTTTGAGCACGCATGTATTGGGATCTCCAACTCGTTAGCAATACATCTTTGAGTAGTGAACAGGATGCAATTAATTTGACCAGTAGCCCGTTGTGAAACTCCGAGGATGTGGGCCTGGCTACCTGTGGATAACGAGGCATGAGCATACTTTCTTCACAGGGGCAACAAAATTCTTGGTCGGTCTTGGCGCTGTCAGAGGAGGCATTCCCTTCTCGCTTTTCCTTTTTGAAAATCACTCACCAAATCTCCCCGGTTCGTGCGCTGTGAAATTTAGAAAGTGCCTATGTAAATAATGAGCCATGTAGCCTATGGGTAGGCATATACGTTCCTCAGGTGGGCTACACAATTCTAACTAATCGGTCTTTGAACTGTCAGAGGGGACATTCCCTTCTCCCTATTCCTTTATATCACTCACCATTTCAAATCTGTCCCCCGTTCGTGCGCTATTAGGGCTATATATTTTTATATACTGAATGTTTTATGGGGCTGATGGCTACGCAAGTATGCCTTCATTGCGCTGTGAAACAGCAGAGCATATCACCAAGGATTATGCACGCTGACTTGCCGTGCGCTGACACACACCTTTCCCTGCGCTGATATGAGCGCCATAATATATCTGTTGGCTTATTGAATGTTTTGTTTTGCTTAACACTCATGTCGGCCACTATATCAATTGTGTACGCTGTGCTTAACAGTCATGTCAACCACAGCCTATCAATCCACCTCGCGCACCATTTTTTGTGTAACACTCATGTCGGCCACAGCCTATCAATCCACCTCGCGCACCATTTTTTTGTGTTGCTTAACACTCATGTCGGCCACAGCCTATCAATCCACCTCGCGCACCATTAAGTTGTAGGCATATTCGCCCTATCAATCCACCTCGCGCACCATTAAGTTGTAGGCATGCTCGCGCACCTGGTGGCAGGAGTTGAAATTGCAGCTGCAGCGAACGAACGGACACACGAACAGACACACGAACAGACACACAACTCGGA
>JAODJS010002329.1:0-13664 GCA_027576325.1 Sciades assimilis | reverse complement strand
GGGAGCCTGGACGAAACGACTTCTCCCCGTGGACGAAACGACTGCTCCGTTGGACGAAACGACCGCTGCCGAAACGCGAATGGACGAATCGACCTGCTCCCCTCGAGGACTGCAAATCTGTTTCTTGGGGCTATCTCAGTTCTTTGGCCATCTGTTTGTCTTTCAGCTTGGTAACTGCATAGTGGTGCAGTGTTTGTACACTTTCAGCTTGATCTTTACTTTGGCTATAACCAGACGGTGGTCTGTTGCTGCATCGGCTCCCCTCCTCGCGTCTAGCAGGCTTCTTCTGAACTTTCGTCTAATAGTGATATGATCTATTTGCTTTACTGTTTTTCCATCTGGTGACACCCATGTCCCTTAGTGAGCATCCTTGTGTGGGAAGATGCTGCCCCCTATGACCAAGTTGTTAAAAGCACAGAAATCTGTGAAGAGGTTGCCATTTTCATTCGTTGTACCTCGTTTTCCCATGATTTCTTCTTTCCCGGTGTTGTCCTTCCCAATTTTGGCATTCGTGTGTCTCACGAGGATGACGATATCCCTCCTTGGTAGCTCGTCCATCACTGCCTGCGGTTGCTCATAAAAATCCTTTTTTTCTTCCGAGTCGCTTGTCGGAGCATATGCTTGGACTATGGTGGTTTTCCTTCCTTTTGCGTTGAACCTTGCTCTTATGATGCGTGGTGTTATAGGTTCCCATTGCACGAGTGAGCTGGCTACTTCTTTGGATAACATTAAGGCCACTCCTTGTGCGTGTTCATGGTTTTCATCTTCGTGACCAGAATAGATGACGAGTTCTCCAGTTGAGAGTCTGGTGTTTCCTGCCCCACCCATTCCATCTCGCTTCACTGAGCCCTAGTACTTGGATGTTATAGCTCCTCATTTCCTTGGCCACTTGTGCTGCTTTCGCAGTCTCGTACATTTTCACGTTCCACTGTCCTATCCTGGTGGTGTGCTTGGTACGCGGTAGACATGTCGGCCGACTGGCTTCCTGACTGGTTTGGCCGATCCGCGTCGTCCTCCTTCTGGAGGTGCCGTTCTGAGTTTCCATGCTGTTGTTCGAGGTTTGTAGCGTTGTTTCAGTAACATGAGTTGTTTTGCGGGGAGGGGTCGTTGGCCCCTCGCCCAACCTGGAGGACCAGGGTACCACGTTTTGTCTGGCCTCTACCCTTTGACCTGTCTGGCATGGGTGGCCCTACCAGGAGTTTGAAACTCAGCCAGCATAGCTCTCTGGGTCGCCGAGGCACTCGAGCCCTTCTACCTCGCCAAGGTAGTGTACCGTCAGAAGGGAAGCTAGATCTACCGTGAGAAAACGAATGGAATGCGAGCGTTCCGCCGTTTGTAGCTCTTGGCGTTGTCGCGGTGGGACCGCGCTCGCGTTCAGGAGGAGCTGCGTTCTCTGCGGAGGCGAAGGAAGTGCTGGCGGCACTGGAGGAACTCGCTCGTAACTGTGACCGGAAGAGCAGAGAGGTCTCCGACTCGGCACGCACCGACCGCACGCTCGACGAGCAGATCGCCGTGAAGAAGGCGAGCCCCTCTGCCGTACTGAGCGTAGAAGGAGGCTACGCAGAGCTAACGGGACTGTGCGCGAGGTAGTAGAGGCCACTCGGCGTGAGTTAGTGGAGCTGCAGGAACCGGACGATGGCGGTCGCTTTCCACGTGCTGCTGAGAGATCCGAGCGACTTGGGAACCGCCGTCTGCGAAACGGTCTGTCTGGATTAGGCAGCCACAGAATGTCCTGTTGAGTTTTGACCGCTTGTCTTTTTCTTTCTCTCTCTGCGTCGTAGGCGTGTGGCGAGGACGGGGTTTCTTTAGACGACGAGTTCTCCTTGGGTCATCTTTTCCTCACGAAGCTCAAGTCTGACTTGAAAAGCCTCATCGATCGTATCGACCGGTCGGAGTCCACCCGTGACCGCACTTCTTCAAAGATCGCGGCCGGCAAAAGAGACATTCTTGGCAGTGAAACATTCTTGGCAGTGACTGACGCCGAAGAGACAAAAAAGTATTTTGTCGATAGGGTTCGGCGTACGCAGTAAAGCGGCGACTGACGTCCCGTACTGAACCGAATCGCGTCCCTTCTCGTCGCCTTCGCTACGGCACCGGGTGAAGACGGAGCCTCGGCTCGAGAGCGTGCCGAGGAGGGCGCCGGAAGTCACCTTGGAGCGCGCTCGCCAAAGAGTTCACCAAACTTTGCACCCACGGTAAGTCTCTGAACGAAGAGCTGGTTATGGCGTGAACGTCCGACTGTCTTCAACACTGTCACGGTGCGATGAGATGAAGTTAACGGTGCCACCTCAAAATTGACTTGTTTTCAAATAATTCCTGAAGAATTTTATTCATCTTCCACCGCAACGGTTTGCCAGAATGTCATTTCTGTAAAAATTACCAGCCGGTAGCGCTTAAAACGGCCTTCTTTCAGAGGGGGACGATCGTGGAGGACTTTGAGCGGAACAAAGCGGCAGACGGGGAGAGATCTCGGCGAAGACGCCGCGAGATCCTGCGGCTTTCCTCGGATTTCCTCCTGGTTCGAGGACGCGGGCGAAGAAGAGGTTTGGCTCCTCTGCCGGCGAGGAGTCGCCGTCTGCCACGAGGTCGCCGGCAATGCGCCGGACCTGCCTGAAGCTGTCGCTCCGGAAGCGGGCAGGCCTCTCTTCGGATCGGCTCCGGTAGCGCCGCGCGGCGCGGCGGTCCGTCTCCGGACCCGACGTTCCTCTCCCGGAGCGGGCGCTGCGCTTTTTACTTTATTTCTCCCCCGTCCGGGACCTTTTGTCGGGACGAGCCCGGATACGTTCGTCCACAATGACCGTGCGGACGTGTCCCGGGACGGCTGTCGTGTACCGCTTCGACGTGGGGACTCGAAGCGGTCCTGCGGCTGTCGAGAAGCACCTTCGGGCCACGTTTTCGGTTTCCGCTGCGGTCGGAGCACTTTTCCCAGGGGAGGGATGTGCTGGAATCGAGGAGAGGCGTGCAGTTATGACTTTGCCTCGTAAACGGTCTCGATGTTTGGAGTAGACCTCGTCCGGTCTGTTCGGTCCGCTGGTAGCGCGCTCCAACCGGCGATGGAATTTCGGGTGCGCCGTCTCGAGTCGGCACGACGAACGGTCTCGCGTGCGAGTCCGAGCTGGAATCCGGAGGTTCCCGTAACGACCGCGAACTCCCGAGGAAGACGTACGGGCCTGCGTTTAACGGTCCGGACGGCCGTTCGCGGTCTTGGTGTTTTGTACGCTAGCTGCTGTTCGTGTAAACGCCTGCTCCTATCGGAGTCCCCGGTTCCGTCTCGCCGGCATAACGTGACGTCCGGACCGGATAGCGGAGCCGTGTCTCCGTGAAGAGCGGGATACGGCTGCGCTTCACGATGTCGGTCGTGACCCGTAGTTAATGTTCGTCCGTCTCGGTACCGAGAGATCTGGCATCGGCGAGGAAGACGCTAGGAAGCGGTGGTCCGCGCGGTCACCTTGCTGCGGAGATCCGCCGGGGGGCCTCGCGATATCCTTCGGGAGCGGCGAAACTCCTGGCATCCCAGACTGGTCTCCCCACACCAGTGGCGTGTGACGCGGAAGATGGGACCGACTCGTCAGCAAGCGGTCCCTCTGTTTAGCCTCTCGCATGCTGAAGACTGTCTGCGCGGCGCCGCCCCTAGTGTTGCAGAACGTGGCGGCTCTATGGGAGTAAACCCGAACAGAAAATCCCGGGAGTATTTGCGTCACCCCGGCTTCTTGCGGCAATTTGAAAACTTGATTTCCGATACTTGCGTCACGGTTAGAGCCCGTGCTCTAACTTGACCCGGTACCGTGCCTGTCGGACATCTCGTGATGACCGTGCCTAGCGGGCATCGTCCCTAAGAAAGGCTGCCTGACGTCGCCTGACGACTACGGGGGAATCGGTCTAGCTCGGATCGCCTCTAAAGCGGATTACCGACTTGTTGCTCGACGGGTCGAGGCCGGTAACGGATGACTTCTTGCGCCCGAACCGAACCGGCTTCCGTCGACCGCGTCGCCCTCGCATCTTGGCCCTCCGGCACGTTATCGAACAGTTCACGAAGCGCCATAAAGAAGGTACGATTAGTCTTTTCGGACTTTGCGTCACGTCCGACGGAACGAAAAGCCTTCTTGACGTTTTTCCGTTCTACGAGCGTACGGTGCCGTTCTCCCCACCACAAAGCACGGTCGAGGCGATCGGGACGACGCGTATCGATAACGCCGCCGTGGTTATAACTCCTGACGGCGTAACCGAGGAGTCTTCTATCGACTCGGGCGTCCTTCGAGGAGACCCCCTAGTTCCTCTGCTTTTCGTCGTCGATCGCGCCTTGCGTTTAGCCCTTCGCACGGATGCTGGGTTTACTCTTAAACGCCCTAGAAGTTCTCGCCACCCTGCCGTCCGTCTATCCGATGTCGCCGATGACGTTTGCTCTTCTCGAGGACTCTGTGAATTCGGGCGAGGATCTTCTCCACCGAGTAGAACCGGCTGCGGAATCGGTCGGCCTTCGGGCGAACGCGTGCGAAACCAAACGGACGCGTGAGAATCCCTCTACGGACCGATCTCTCCACGCGCTCGACAACTCTATCGAGAAGGTGGACGACTTCGAATACCCTGGCGGTCGGCTGAACGCCGCTCGCGACTCCGGAAAGGCCCGGGGCGCCCCGAACTCTCTAATCGAGGTGCGGGCTGCTCCGCCGTCTAGAGACGCGAAGGTGTTCGAGGCCTCTGTCGAATCGGTTCTTCTCTACGGATCGGAGTCTCTAGCGAGGGCGATCCTCGGACGGCGAGTACGCCCCCGTGCTCCGCGGAGCGTTTTGACGCCGGACCGTCGGACAAACGACCGCCCGTACGGTTCCCTACCGCGCCTCTCGACCGTAATCGCCGAGCGCGGTCTGGCGTCGTGCGGCCACGCGTTTCGTCACGACCGACCCGAAAACGGTCCTCGAGCGAGAGACGGGGTCGAAGGAAGAACGACTCGAAGCGGCTATGCTCGACCGGCGGGTCCGGGATAGGACGTCTTACCCGGCCCGCCGGACGATTTTTGGCCGTCGACGCTTCGCCGCGCGTCCGCCAAACTTTGTACGGCTCGCCTTTGTCTCGCCTTTCGTCCGTCCCTCCGCGTCGCCGATTGTCGGAAGCTTGACGGTAATTCCTTCGTGACGCGTTTGGAGAGGATCTGTTCGTTTGAGACTCGACGGCCACTCGATTCGGAATACTTGCGTACGCGACGCGCGAGCGGGTTGGTACGCGGGCCTTACCGTGTCGACCGTAATATGTTAACCTTGGCGTGTCGTGCTAGTCGTTTACACGTTGGTGCCTTTGGCGATTAGGTTGTTAGCATGTTCGCGTGCTAATGGTTTGTATAATTGGCACAATAGCTGTTCTGCTCCAGCCAAGTGAGTATACTTTGCCTTTTTTTTTCCTGTGGGAACGCGGTCTAGTTTTGACTGTTGTCCACAATGTCGAGTTGGCAACGTTCCTTCTACGTCTATTTGCGTAGAGAGGTTTTGGTCCGCGCGTACCCGAGGAGGTTGAATCGACCTCCTAAGGGTTTTTTTATATTAGGAGCTCGATTCAACCTCCTCGGGTCCGCGCGGACCAAAACCTCTCCTGCGGGCGGGCATGCACGCGCGCAGTTGAAGGTGCACAAATTTGTCCTTTGATATCAAACGACTCGTGTTACGGAGTTAAATTTGATCAAAACGTGTCACCGTGACGTTCGGGCGTAATTCCGTAACGTGCTAAAACGTATTCTTAACGTTTAATTAATAATTGAGAGCCGGCGGCAGATCCGATACCGGTTTCCCCCGTCGACGTTATCGAAGTATTACGCGATTAGCACGCCCTCCGAGATGGCGGCACGTACGTAGTCTGGGTTACCTTATCTTGTCTTTGAGCTCCTTTTTATACTCGCGGGCTGAAGGTCGAACGGTCTCGATACCCGTCTGTTTGAGAGCTTGGAAATTTCTAACTTTACTCAATCGACGACCGGCGGATCCGTTTCGCGTTTGCCGGGCTGCTTGGGAGTGCTACGCGTCGGCCTCGAAGTAGGCCTTTGTAAGCGCGAGTCAAAGCCTCCCTTTTGTCCCAATACGATTCCCATTTTGTCGTATAGGCTCATGGACAAAATATTCAGTCGATTATAGCGTCGCTCGTTTGGACTTACCGTGGATGTTTTTTCCAAGCCTACCTGCCGTGGGTGCGCTACAGGTAATACGGTTACTTTGTCTTTTAGAACTAAAAACTTGTCACGGGGACGCACGAAACACTTTGCTGGGTGTTACGCACGCGCTGTCAAAATGCACGTTGCGTACACGCGCTCCCATCCGGGAGTTTTGCGAACGGCCTCTACGGGGACGCGAAGTTGACCCTCTTATTTGTTTTTAGCTAGAGCGATTATTACTCATTTTTTTTAATTTTGGAACAATACAGAACACGACACAGTGGGATACATGATCTTAAATAATATTCAAATATCTTCATCTGAGTTTCCAGCGGTGCCTCTGTTTTGAGATTCGGTCCATTTTTCACATCAAATTTTGTTTGCTGGAGTCTTGATATATCTGCGAGTCTTTCCATTTTGAGTATCTCGTCGACCGTGTCCAGCCGGTTCCTCCGAGCGGGAGGGTCTTCTCTGTGCCATTTCCTGGCCAGCAGAATTTTTTACCAAATGTCCGTCTTCGTGTCGTACGGTGTCCTTTGTCGGATTACACGGGTATAGTATCTCGCGTGACTTTGGTAGCTCGTATCCCAAAATTGTTTTAATGCCTGCCCCGTTCCAATAATTAATCATTTTATTACACTCCCAAAATACATGGCTGTGACCTGCTCCCCACACCAGCATGTTTGTCGTGTATTTGAAAATTTGCTCTTTGTTTTGGGAGCGATGAAGAATCTAATCATATTTTTCCAGCAAAATTCTTTCCACATCCTGGCGGTGGTTTGCTGGACGTCACGTATGTTAAACCAGTCCTCTTCAGCGTTTTACTTTCTTATATACAGTGTCGGAGTTTTTCCGTATTCCCTGGTATAGTGTTGAAATCACTTTCCCGGCACCGTTTCTATACGCCTTACACATTGTTACTTGATTCAACTCCTGGGGAAGATCTGGCTTTGTTTCCTTCTCAAAGAAGTCTCTAACTTGACGATATCTAAACTGGTCACAATCTTCCAGTCCCTCTTCAGTTTTTGAAAGCATTTAACTTTGCCCCGATCAATTATTGTGCATATTGCTGTAATTCCCTTGTTCGTAATTACTATCCGTTGCCCCCGGTTTAGAATCGCAGGTCGACCGGCTCGGAATTTTAATTTGCCTTTCTAAATTGTAGTTCCGAACCGCTATAAACCAGATTTCCAGAGTGAATCTAGTAATCGGATCGAGCATAGTCTTGTTTAAAAAATATATGTTAACAATCGTACTCTGAATATGGTATCCCTCTATTTTTAATTCTATATCTTTCCACCTTGCGGTACGTTCGGGATCACACCAAAGGTCGAATCTGCGCAGCGTAATATTCTAAGAGGTTTGGTAGAGCTAACCCGCCTCTGTCCTTGGGAATCTGAAGAGTTGTAAATTTTATCCTTGGCCTCCCTCCCCCAATGAAACTTGAGATTTTTTTATTCCATTCATTGAATTGTGATGTGGGGATTTCTATTGGTAATGATTGAAATAAATATAAGATTTGTGGTAAGACATTCATTTTGATTTCTATTCTGGAACTAAAATCCAATGTTAGTGCCGACCATCTATCCATATCTTTTTGAATTTCTTGATTTAGAGTCCCATAATTAATTTTGTACAGTTGTGATAAGTTTCTACTAATACTTACACCTAGATATTTTATTGTTTTTGCTTTCCACTTGAATTTATATGCTTGTTGAATGGCTTTGGGTGGGGTATAGTTTATGGGTAGCACCTGTGTTTTGGTCACATTAAGTTTATAACCTGACAAGTAATGAAATGAATCCAGTCTTTCCATAAGTCTTGGAAGACAGACATCCGGTTGTTTTAGACTAATCATAACATCATCTGCAAATAGCCCGATTTTATGTTCCGTACCCTTTACTTCTATCCCTGCTATACCTTCATCTTCTCTTATTGCCTGGGCCAAAGGCTCTATGAAAATTGCAAAGAGAGTTGGTGATAAACAACAGCCCTGTCTAGTAGATCTTTCCAGTTTAAACCAATCAGTGAGACTGCCATTTATTTTAATTCTAGCTTTCGGGTCTTGATAAAGTGTTTTAATTATGTTTACTGAGTCCGTATTGAAACCGAATCTTTCTAAACTAAGATATAGAAATTTCCAACGGATGCTATCGAAAGCTTTTTCTGCATCTAAACTGAGCAGCAGTGCACTTTCTCCCCTTTTTGTAACTTCTTCAATTATGTGTAAAGTCCTCCTTATATTATCTTGTGTTTGGCGCCCCTTAATAAAGCCACATTGACCTTCGTTAATTAGTTCTGTCATAAACGTTTCAAGTCTCTTAGCTAGGATGGTCGTATATATCTTATAGTCACAATTTAATATTGATATTGGCCTATAATTTTCACAGAATTCTTTATCTTTCCCCTCCTTGGGAAGAACCGTGATTATTGCTTCCCTCCAAGAGGGAGGAATCTTGCCTTTTTTTAAGGTTTCGTTGAATGCTGCTAATAACATTGGACCCAATTCCTTTTTAAACATTTTGTACCATTCGGCTGGGAATCCGTCACTCCCTGGGGCTTTATTTGATTTTAATTTATTAATGGCTTCTTCCAGTTCCTTTGCTGTGATATATGAACTTATACATTCGTTCTGTTTCTTTCCTATTGTTGGTAGATCTAATGAACCCAAAAAGTTTCTTATTAATTCTTCGTCTGCCGAATGCGGTTGTGTATATAGCTTTTTATAGTACTTTTCAAAAGCTTTTTCTATTTTTCCTGGTTCAAGTTCTAGTGAATTGGTTGTGGGATCTCTGATTTTATGGATTGTGTTCATGAGTTGCTGTTTCCTTATTCGCCTAGCTAGTAATTTTGTAGCTTTGGGGCCTGATTTGTAATAAGTCTGCTTCAGAAGTCTAGATTTCTTTTCCACTTCATCTCCAAGTATCTCATTCACTTCTGTCCTCACTTCCTTAATTCGTTGAATTAAACCTACGTCTTTTGAGACTTTATGTTGTTGCTCCAATTTAAGTTCTTCAGTCTTCATCAGATATAATTTCAGTCTAGCTTTCTTATTGTATGCTGCTCGAGATATTAGTTTTCCCCGCATAACTGCTTTCATGGCATCCCAAAGAGTAGTGAAATCTACCTCCCCATTGTCGTTCTCTTCCCTGAATGTATTTATTTCTGTTTTGATCTCAACAAATTCTGGATTATTTAGTACACCAACATTCATTCTCCATGCTGTATTCCTTTTCCTGCTGTTCATATTTAGTGTCAAGTGGAGAATACAATGATCCGACAAGTCTGCTACTCCGATCTTACACTCTTCTATCCTAAATCTATCTGCTATATTCATGAAGAAATAATCTATTCTAGTATAGACTGAGTGAGGAGCTGAATAGAATGTGAAGTCCCTTTCAAATGGATGTATTTCTCTCCAGACATCAATAATTCCCAGCTCTGTTAATACAGTATTTAAGTATCGAGTCACCTGGGTTTTGCTGCTTTTCTTTGCACTTGTCGTGTCCAAGACTCGTGTCCAAAATCCCTTCTGCATATCAGTATCTCTTCTATTTCTTGAACGACAACTGCAAAGAAACTCTTGAAAAAACTCTTAACACTGTCCGGGGGTGCATAGACATTGACAAGTGTAACTAACTGATTATCAATTTTCCCTTTAACCAGAATGTATCTTCCCTCTTTATCCTTCGTTTCCTTTAAGGTCTCAAATTTTACTGCATTTGAAATTAAAATCATTACCCCCCCTTTTCTTCCCATTTTTATAAGAGCTATAGTACGCGTTTTTAAATCCCAATTTTTTATATTTTTCGTGCTCCTGATCCGACAAGTGTGTTTCTTGTATAAAACTAATCTGTGATCTTTCTTTTTTTAATTTTGCTATGACCTTCCCCCTTTTCATTGGATCATTTAACCCGTTCACATTCAAAGACACCACCTTCAGTTGATTATGTTGCATCTCCTTTCTTTAGGTTTTCTCTTTCTTTCTCACTGACACCTGTAACTCGAACAATAATATAAACTCTAACTCCAGAACATTGTTTCCGATAACACCGGGCTTCTTTAATCATGCCCGCATCCCTGCTGGAAGGAGAGGGGAAGGTCCCCCAGTAATGGTGGGGCCTCTCACTAGAGGTAGATGGAGGTCCTGCATAAAGACCCCCTTGCCTTCTAGTAGTGTCCAACATTTCTCTACATTCCAACTCCACCAGTCTGACTAAAACGTATGAAAAGCCTATTTGTGTGAGGCAAGCCTTAGCCTAGTATACAGACTGTGCATTTAACAATAAGTAAATGAATAAACAAATATAATCTCCTGGGGTATTCCAATGTCTTAGTCTCTTTTTCCCCCAAACCCTGATATTGGCCTTAAAGTACGCTACCACAAAGCCTCCCTCTGTAATTATGAACGAACATGTATAAGTGAATATAAAAGCCAGCACTAAATCTAATAAGAAAAAATGCCTTTTCCCTCCCCGCTTCTCTCTTATACTCTACTATGGCCTGTTCATTAACATGTCTTACTATACATTTAGACCGTGATTCATACTCATTTTAAAGTGAAACGTTATTCACATCTGCATGTCCCCTTTCAATCAGATGTTTTCTCCATCCTCGGCTCTCCGAAACTCCTGCAGCTTCCCACTCGCGTGCTGAGTTAATCCTCCACACGCCCGTGGTTCACCGACGCGCTGCCACTGCGACGCCACCTGTATCCACTCCTCCATCGCACGGCCCTCGTCCGCTTCCTTCACCTGCACATCCATTCCCCTTTTCTTCAGCTGTTTCGCTGCCTCTTGTGCGCTGCTGTAGAGCTGAGGTCCGTCGGTCCAGTGGATTCTGATACTGGTCAGGGACATTTGGAACCGGATGCCTTTAGCCTTGAGAGTCTTTTTGATCTCCATATACAGTAGGCTCTGCACTTCTGTACCACCTCGGCAGCGTAATTGTTGTCAAAGAACAGGGGTGTGTTGCCGAGTTTAATCCGCTTTTTCCCAGGCTTTCTATAATATCATCTTCTTTGTATCAAACCGGAGGAAGTTTATGATTATGGACCTCAGAGTCTCACCGGGCCCGGGTCTCCTCGCTGCCGCTCGGTGTGCTCGCTGAATCAGCAGGTCAGTCCCCTCCGGCAGGGAAAGCTCTCTCTATGTAGCAACTCCTCAACAAAGCGGGTGACCGAGTCCCCCTCCAAGCCCTCCGGGACCCCAAATATCTGCATGTTGTTCCTCCTGGACCTTCCTTCGAGGTCGGTTAGCTTTTCCTGTAGCTTTCTCTGCTCGCGAAGGGCCGTCAGCAATGCCCCTTTAGCTTCTATGTTGAACATCTCCAGCTCCTCGATGCATGTTTGTGCCACATTAAGACTTTTCTTCTGGTCCCCTGGTTCGTCACTGTTTGCCTTCAGCCTATTGTTGGCGTCTTCTTTAAAATTGGCAAACTCCTGTTTAAAACTCGCGGCGAGGGCCGTTATGTCGTTTTTCATTTCCTCTTTAAGTTCACGGATTTCTTTACTGATGTCAGTCAAATATTTGTATAGTGCTGGCATGTTGTTTTCAGCTAGTGCCTCGCAGCCGTTACCCCCGGCTTCACTGCTTGCCTCCATTACGAATCCTTGCTGCTCCTTTTCCTGTGTTTTCAGAATTTTTCGGCTTTTCTGACGGGTTCCCCCACTCATCCCTGTACCATCTATTTGAATTCGGTTTGTAGTTACTGTAATTGAGGAGGGAGAGTTAATCGTCCTCGACTGGTGGGAGCTACGAACTATGCTGCCATTCCCTACATTGCTCAACCGGAAAAATCTGAATTTCTTTTTTTAATTAGGGTATTTACTTTGTTCACATCAGAGGTCATATAAAAGAGACAGATTTATTTCAGCTTTAATTCACTATGTCAAAAGTGGGTCAAATTTTTACATTGACTGTTTCTTTAAACAATCTGGAAGATTCCAGAATGGCATTTGGAAGCTCCTGGAGTTGGCCAGTTGTCATATTGAGTAGTTTACTATGTATGTGGCTACAAAAGTCTTGGAACTATACAGAAACAGTCATTCAGGTATAAGTCACAAATTAACTTTCATGAATTAACCAAATTTGGTGCGAAAGGTTCAACTGGACCCCAAGACAACAATAAAGGAACTGGTGTATGAACTGGAGGCATCAGATACCAAAGTATGTTTATCAACCATGAAGAGTCCTACGTTGCCGTGGCCTGAAAGGCTGTCATGCAAGGGGAAAGCCTCTACCAGTACAAAAAAGGCAGAAGTTTGCAAGTGATCACCAGCCTTTTGAAGAAGTGTTCTCTGGTCAGATGAAACAAAAATGTAACCATTTTGGCATGATGATCAGCGCTATGCATGGAGGAACAAGAGTGATGCTTTTAATCCCAATCATCCTGACTGTAACACATGGGGGTTGTCAGCATCATATTATGGGGATGTTTTGCTGGAAAAGTGCTTGGTACTCTTCAGAAAATATTTTGGAATAGCAAGCGCCCCCCACTGAAGACATTGGAGTTTGAGCTTAAAAGATAAATGAGACTATTGATCAGAATTTCAGATTGCTAATATTTACATCTAGATTAATTAAACAGTCTATAACCTGGCAACTTTGGTGGTAGATCATTCAAATTTTAGGTGAGCAAAAGTACTGGAAAAGATGGTGCAAAAATAAATAATATTTTGTTGCATATCCCTTTGTGCATCAAGCCAACAACCCAATGACACCGACATCCTTTGTTGCATTAAGCGAGTGACCACACTGACAACTGTTTCGTTTCTTCTTTGATGATGTTCCAGTACTTTCAGAGGGGATTATAAATGACATCACAAGGAAGGATCATCATCTAGAAATACTGAAGCAAAACCTCAAGACGGCCAGAAATTTAAAACTTGGTAACTTGACAACTGGATCTTCCAGCACAGGAGTGATCCTAAACATAACTCCAACTTTGTTGGAACAAAGTGAAAATATACAAAATTTGTAGGCTGAAATGAAAAAGTGTGTCTGAGCAAAAAGGCCCACAAACTTGACTGTATTACAACAATTCTTTCAGGAGCACTGGGCAGAAATTCTGGCAAAATATTGAGAAACTTGTGGAATGCAACTGTAAGCTTTTAATTCAAGTTCAATCAATTAAAATCCAGTGGCATTATATACTAACAAAGTGTATGTAACTTTTTAACCCACTGAAAATATGATCAAGTAAATAAAAACTGAAATAAATCTGTCCCTTAGCTGTTATTTTGAAATTATTTTTTTGGAAGTAGATACCACAGTTAACACAGAAAATATATGTTAACGTGTGACATTGTGAAAAATTGAGTTTGAATGTCTTACATACATAGCCAATGTGTATGTAAACTTTTGGCCTCATTTTGGTGAGCTTTATCACTTGGATTAAGGTAGGTACAGCTGTCTAGAGATGAAAGTTTTTCAAGATTTTCCGGAATTCCGGGTTTTTAGATTTTCCGCTGGATTTTTTTCTGCTAATGACCCGGAAATCCGGATATTTGACAAAACTCTTGAAAATC
>JAODJS010000029.1:22510-33286 GCA_027576325.1 Sciades assimilis | reverse complement strand
CAAATTTATAAATCAATAAATAAAATAGACTCCGGGTTTGTGTTTTTAAACGAGGCTGTATAAAATAGGCCTCACGTAAACATTAAAATGTCGCGAACGAATAAATAAAAAGAAACTGTAATTAATTATTAGCTAGTTGCATAAATTCCTCCTAATGGCTGAATGTTAACTTTCAGTCATCATTAACATCATTCTCATTCTGAATCTGAGCATCAGTGTGAGTGTTTATTTGCTGGGTGTTTAATCTCTGCAGCAGCTGCAGCTCTGTGAGTGAGTGAGACAGGAGGAGCGGAAATGTGATGCAGCACTCGGTGAAAGGTCTTATTTCAGAGAAACAGCTCTCGGTGTGCGCGCGCTGCCGGTGTGTGTGTGTGTGTGTGTGTGTGAGCCGAGTCATCGTGTATCCGACTCACGAACGCGAGCTGTCCGTGGTGGCGGAAACTAAACGTGCGCCGGAAACGCGCGTAATTTGCCCGGTGATGGATGGCGCGCGGCAGGAGAAAGACGCCTCGCATTACCGAAATGCAGCGTGACGAAAGCGCCTCGAGAGATAAACGGTGCTGAAGAGAAGCGCGCGCTCACAGAGAGGGGGAGGGGGAAGCAGGCCTGGTGATCAAAGCACGAGACTAAACACAATGCACATCTCCAAACCTCGGGTCTTTAACACAAATCAGTGTTTATGCGTTGAGTTAGCCGGAGTGTGTTCATTCTGCACGTGCACGGGTTTAAACACTGCCTGAGTTAATCCAGCTCTGTATGAGCTCACCCCATCCTGAAGCGGCTCCTTCAGCACTGCAGCAGTGAGGTGGTGTTTTATTCCTGGTGTTTACTGAACACTGTGAATCTCAGGAAATGGTGCTGAGCAGCGCGCTCTCAAAATAACGGGCTCTTCACCTCTGAAGGACCTCACCACAAACAACTGGTGTGATGAGTAATTTATTGCATTTGATGCGACATGTGTCCTATAAGAAAAATCATGAACGATACAACCTTCTTCTTCTTCTTTTTTTTTTAAACAAATGTGTAGTCACGAGACCTGTGCTGATTGGACAGAACGAACAGAGAAAATCCGGTTAATTTTATGAAATACTGACACACTGCAAGCAGATAAAAATAAACTCATGCATGTTCAAGTTTAAATTTAAATATTCGTTTCAATTCAGTGTGAGTTAACCTGTGCGTGAGGACAAATTAATTTCAGTTCAGTTTTATTATTATTATTATTATTATTATTATTATTATTATTGAATTAGGTCTTTTTTCCCCTACGCTCGTCACGTCACGTGACTCTAAGGAGGTTATGTTTTCGGTAGCGTTGGTTTGTTTGTTTGTCTGTTAGCAATATTACGGGAAAAGTTATGAACTGATTGCTCTGAAATTTTCTCCAGAGGTGTGACTGGGCACAAGTAACAATCCATTACATTTTGGCGGTGATCCGGATCACCTTCTGGATCCCGGATTTTTTTTAAAAGGATTCTTGGCGGAGGTCTGCGCTCTCAGAGTGCTTTTCTAGTTCCAAACTGAAATGTGTGAAACTCTGGAGCTCGTCAGTGAGCACTGGGGAAATCAGCAATAAGAAACATCTGCCTCGTGCGCCGGGAAAGGGTTAAAGCGCGAGCGCTCGGGATGCGCTATAGCAAAGGGGCGGGAGGAGGAGGAGGGCGCGAGTTCTCAAGACATTGTCATGTAAAGAGAGACCACCGCCTCGCTATTGTCTTGCGGACTGCCAAGTTTATTATAAACGCTGCGCGAGCTGCACCGGGCGGAGCAGAGCGCGAGACAGATACAGAGAGACAACGAGAGATCCAGAGCACGAGCGCGCAGAAGACTGTGGATGTGCATTTGGAGCGATAAAAGAACCGAGAGTGTGACCGGAGACAGTCAAACTCTGATCACCGAGCACACCGTCAGCTCCACGCAGTGGAGGGAGTGGAGTTAATTTCAGAGAGAGAGAGAGAGAGAGAGAGAGAGAGGAGGAGGATAAGAAGAAAAAGAAAAGAGCACGCGTTGCTGTTTGGAACCCGGTGCCCTTAGTACCCGTACCGGAACCAGCTGACTCTGCCCGGGAAGCCTCGCCTCGCGCACCCCGTCTCCACATGTACAAAATGGATTACTCGTACCTGAACACGTACGACTCGTGCATGGCGGCGATGGAGGCGTCGGCGTACGCGGACTTCAGCTCGTGCAGTCAGGCCAATACATTCCAGTACAACCCGATCCGCACGAGCTTCGGTGCAAACCCGGGCTGCGCGCCACTGGGTACAGCCAGCTGCAGCCTCGGAGCGCTGCGCGAGCACCAACCGGCACCGTATACCGCGGGTAAGCACCGGTGCAAAGCGCTCTCTCTCTCTCTCTCTCTCTCTCTCACACACACACACACACACACGGCCAGGGAGAACTTTCCGCACGGTTCGTTGGTTCGGTAGGTTCAGGAATGTCACAGTCCAGGTTCTGCAGAAAATAGAGTAAAATCTGGCCGTCATTAATACTTATAATCAGTAATTAAATAAAATTAAATAAAACTTATAATCAGTAATTAAAATTCTATACAGAAAACAATTAACGAACCCCTATTATAATAATAATAATAATAATAATAATAATAATAAATTACAGAAATCATATGTAAAGTGGCTTCATTATTTTCATCATCAGTTTATTTTAGAGAAAAAAATCAAAGCGGAAAAAAAAAACCCAGGAAGTTAATGAACAGTATCGACACTAATCTACACATACTCCTTTAATTTAATTATTTAAAAAAAATAAATTGATATGATGGCGGAAAATGCGTTGTTCTTGCATTAGAGGGAGTCCAGTAAAACGTCTCTAAAAGGAACTAAGAATAATAATTTAAAGAAACAGGTGGGAAAAGAAAAGATACCTTCAGACAGCAACATGCCTAATTCGTTTAAAAAAAGGAGCCATTATTATTATTATTATGTGACGTTGTTATAACCTCGATATCTGCGCGCGCTCTCTGTCTCCTCACAGTTCCGTATAAATTCTTCTCGGACCCTTCCGGTCTGAATGAGAAGCGGAAGCAGCGGCGGATCCGCACGACCTTCACGAGCTCTCAGCTGAAGGAACTCGAGCGCGTGTTCGCTGAAACGCATTATCCCGACATCTACACCCGCGAGGAGCTCGCGCTCAAGATAGACCTTACCGAGGCCAGAGTTCAGGTAATTATTATTATTATTATTATTATTATTATTAGACTGTGTGTATAACTTTTCCATCTATAAATAATAAACCGATTAACACTGAATAATTTTAAGGATGTTTATGTTGTGGGAGAACTTTAGGGGAACTTTAGTTGATGGTTTGTTTTTTATTTTAATTGATGGCATTTTATAGGTTCCTATGATAAGGCAAATGAATAAATTAAACATCTGAAACATTCTCCAGGAAGCTTTCCTGTTGTTGTATTTAGTGTGGAAGTTGAGAATATAATTTATTGTATTAACAATAACGACTTTTTTGTTTTTTAACGCGTATTTACGTAGGTGTGGTTCCAGAACCGACGCGCAAAATTCCGCAAACAGGAGCGCGCGGCCAACGCAAAGGGCGGCGGAAACACCGGAAACAGCAGTGTTACAGCCAAGAAACCGGGCGAGGCGCGCGCATCCTCCGAGGATGACGAGTCTAAAGAGTCCACGTGCAGCCCGACACCGGACAGCACGGCGTCTTTACCAAGCTCAGCCAACACCACGGGCAGTCCGGGCGCGAGCAGCCTCAGCCCCAGTTCGTCTTCCGGCGGCTTTGGCAACGCTTCGAGCTCGCCTTCCGTTCACCACGCGCTCAAATCTCCCGCGTGGTCCGGGGTTGGTTCTGCTGCTCCCGCTCCCGCTCCGGACCTGCTGAAGAGCTGGCAGCCCGGAGACAGCGCGAGCGCCGGACCGTTTGCCGGTGTGCTCTCATCTTTCCACAGAAAACCGGGCGCGCTCAAGACCAACCTGTTTTAAACACACACACACACACACACACACCGAGTGCGTAGTTTACTCTGCTCTCTACCACTTCCTGCTGAATTTTATTTGAATTTTAATTTGATTTCTGTTAGAGCTGGACTCCCGCGCTGTGTCCGAAATCACTCTCTATAGTGAGTTCGCCATTTCATAGTGATGTCCGAATGTATAGTGAGAATTATTCCATCCATCCACCCATCCATCCATTATCCTTGACCACTTATCTTGTACAGGGTCGCGGGGAAAGCAGAGTCTATCCCAGCTGACTACGGGTGAAAGGCGGGGTCCACCCTGGACAAGTCGCCAGAAGGCGGACACACACCCATTCATACTCCCATCCGCACCGACAGCCACCAGTTACCCCAACTTGCATGTCTTGTCATGGACTGTGGGGGAAACCGGAGGAAACCCACGCAGATACGGGGAGAGAACATGCAAACCCCACTCATAGTATCCCACAATGCATCGTGAAAAGTAGTGTACAACCGACGGTCACGAACCAAGCGATATTTCCCATCATGCATTGCGGTCGCACATTTTCACAGAGCTGTAAAAACTTTCCTAAGGAGCGCTGAGTATTTTAGATTGAGTATAGCAGGAGTCTGTTTTTCCTTATGGCAACATGCACGAGACAAATTTATAAATTGTGGTGTGAAAATGGCAATCATATTGCAGAGTGTTGGGGTGAATGGACAGAGGAAGAAACACATCATAAACGGACATTCAAATAGGCTACGAATAAAATAGTAAGAGAAAACAAGCTAAAATAGGATAAACTAGATGAAATACAAGAATAAAAGTTACAGTGCAGAGAGAGGAATTAACCAAAAACCTCAACTTTGATTTAATGAAAGGCAAAGAAGAAAGTTTTCAGTCTTGATTTATAAGAACTGAAAGATGCAGCAGACACAAAGTACTTTGTATTGATTAATGTGGGAAATGCGCTCAGTACAATATGGGTTTATCTCAAAAATACATGCATGTGGTGATTACTTTGAAAAGCCACCAGCCGACTGATCTGGCACGTTTTAATTGTGACAGTAATGACGGTGCTGTGGAGTCGTGTCTCAAAGCGGTTTCACATTTGACCAATGAGCTCACTATATAGTCCTCTATATAGAATTCCCTAGATAGTGAGTAGGGAATAGTGAATGAGTGAGTGATTTCGGACACAGCTCCAGTTATTGTTTCTATGATCATGTGGGACTCAAACATCATTCACACTTCATTCAGTGCGGGTTGGGACAGAGCAAGCTCGGACTGTGTGTGAAAGCGCGACATGTTCACTACACTAGTGCATTAGTTTGAGAGATTTAGCCTAAAAACCTTTAACATAAAATAATCCCCCCTACCT
Organism: Sciades assimilis; assembly: GCA_027576325.1. NCBI lineage: Eukaryota > Metazoa > Chordata > Actinopteri > Siluriformes > Ariidae > Sciades > Sciades assimilis. Next base: position 27,967 of record JAODJS010000029.1, on the reverse strand, counting down.
TCACTCCACAGTGCAGTGTCTACACAGGGCAGGGGTATGGACTATTCCCTTCTGGACTATGCGCACTTAAGAGGGTCCCTAAAAAGAATACGATTTCATCCACACTTAGTGAAAGAACTGCCTGACACATTCACTCCATTAAATCTGTATAAACTTTCTAAATATTAAAGTTAAGGTTAGGGTGGAGTTGGGGTTTTGGGCGTGGTGAGCATTCTGACATTTTCTTATGAAATGAACACTTTAATTTATTCACTGATTCAATTATTAAAATTTCACAGACTCACTGTGTCGAGTTTATTCCCACTGATGGCTCACTACTGGACCTAAAGTGACCTTACTCAGGCTGTAAATAAATATTCTGGAACTATAATTTAAGAGTACTTTTTCGAATTCAGCTTGTCAGTTTGAAGTGCTGTAGTAAAATTTCTGTAGTGTTCCCATTTTTAAGAGTTCCCTACATAAGTGCACTACTTAGGGTGTAGAAAACTTTATACAGCGTGTTTAACATGGAGACAATTGAGATGAGGCGTTCATTTGAACGAGTCTCAGAGGACAATTTACTGAACACATTCAGGAGAAAGACAGTGGAATTGTTACGAGTTACTCCTTTCATATTACAAACCTTTGAGGAAATAAAGCAGGTTTGATCCCATGAGCAGCACAGTGTTCCTCACTGAGAAAACTCCAGAAAAGTTCTCTAGAGTCATAAAAAGAACCGGTTTAAATTGAATTTTTTTTTTTAAATGCTCATAACCCTTAGTGATTTCAACACTTTCACAAAACATAGTAGCTGCATTTATACAGTATATAGGCCTAAATCCTGATTCTTACAAAGGTTTCAATATTTTAATGTTTGAAACAAGTACAGAAGGTGACTTATTGTAGAAGAAACTGATGGCTCATTCGATCTCCATCATTCAGTTAAAAGGGACCAGCACACACACATTATAATTTCTAAATATTCTAGCAAGCTTATTATAGAAAAGCACTATTTCATATGCCAAGGCCCTCACCATGTGTTTTTCCTCCCCGTGAGGAATTGTCGGAGGACTTGTTCCACCCATCTTTGCAACCTCAGACCAATCAAATCAGTTGAAACACATCAAGTGAAGTAGTGGCATAATTAATGGCTATTAACATTTAAACCACTATGACATTGAAAGTTTCTTTAAGGAACCATTCCTCTGTAAGTTTTTATTTGAAGGTGTTTGTACATAGAGATTGTAATAAGAGTGATTTCTCCAGCTCGTGTAGTGCACTGTGTGTCTAACACAGAGCCCGCAATGGTTCTTTATTCTGCTTTCAGTTCTCAGGCTGCATCAAATGAGCCGTTAATTCGGACACAAAGCGCGCAATGCATCCGAGGGATCCTTTCTGTGGTGCAACTGAAACAACATGGACTTTTGGTTTTAGTATTAGCACACAAAGCTCAGCTGTGTCCCAATCTGCAGTGCTTTATTTCACTTTTCCACGAGTGTGAATGCTCGAACCGACCACATCCACATTAACTTATTGAAATTAAGGGGAGCTATACTATATTTTCACTTTCTTTTCTTTTTCAAAGCAAGAGTTATTACTTTTTTTTTGTCAGTAGGCCTCTTAAAATACTAGAACATGGAACTATTTTGTAAATAGTAATATAAATATCGGGTAGTTTCTGGTTTTTATTCTGGTGCTGCTTCATTCCCGCCGCACTTCAGAGGGGCCGCGTCCCAAACCGCACACTCACTAGTGTGTTTAAATAACACTCTGTAGTAGTGCTGAAGTGTGATTTGGGACACAGCCTGTATAATCATTAAAGGCACTGGACAAGTGGACAAAAATAAACTCCATTTAAAGCACCGTCTCTGTGTGAGATTTAAATCTGCAGCACACTTTTTTTTTTTAGATTTATATACACTTTATTAACTCTTATTCATGCAAACATTAAATCCACATTTTGGTGACTGTTTAATGAAAACACTTTTAGAGCCTGTAAATAGGATTCACAGGAAAGAGAAAATCTGTTTTTCACACAATTATAAATATAACATCCCGCTGTTTGTTTTGTCCTTCCGTGGTTTCATAAGAACTCGGAGTACTTTATTTCTATTATTTTTAAAAAGCCTCCAGCATGAAACTCCAAAAACGCATTTTGATCATTTAAATATTTTTTATATTTTAGTATTTGTTCTCTGATGATCAGAAAGCACCTTCCGCATTACAATATATAAAGAATCATAACGATTTTATAAGGGTGTAAAAACCGTTATGTCGTGTAGGTGGAACACCTGTGGAACGTCTTATGACGTCACTAGCGTTAAGGATGAACTCGCTACTCTGTCTCAGGCTTCCCCCCCCCTCTGTCCTGTTAGAAATAACTACGCGTCCTATCGAATCAGAGTTTTGCCCCAAATCTTATAATAGGCTACACAATAGTGAAGTAATGGTTGTATAAATCTGTAAGGCTTTACATTTAATAAAAGTAAATTATAACCATTAGACAATTTAAAAGGAAGTCTCAATTTTTCATCGACACTGAAGTTCTCACACACACACACACACACACACACACACACACCAGGTGAAGTATTTTATATTTAAACATTTAACAACAAACTAATAAACAAGAAACAGGTGGAAAATACAGGGTTAGTCAAAATTATGTTAACACTAAGGGATCATTTTCCTCCTGCACCATGGGTGACATTAACTGGTGCTGCTGGTTTTTGTGTGTTGAACACGATGGCGAACAGGTTGGAGGTTGAGACAGTCCTGTAAATCATCTTACACATCTGTATGTTTTGTGAATAAATGGTTTCTACCATTTAAGTATTAATTTTGACTAACCCTGTATTAAACCAGATGAAATAAAAAAAGACACTATGTGAAACAATCATCTAGTTTAGTGTGTTTATCATTTATAATTCCATAAAATAACCAGCTGCTCAGTGATATCACCATTACTATTATACAGTTCAGTCTTACTCATAATATTAACTCTCATTGGATTCATTTACTGACACGTTGTCATTACTTTGTCATGTGTTGGATTCCACTTTTATTAATGAAAAACTGATTCAATTACTTTAACTGTTAAAAACAATTACAGAAAACAATTAAAGCTGATATTAGAATGATTAAAACTACAACACGCACAACTTTACACAATAAATATATAACTTGATGTTACACAGTAAGGATATTAAACTCCACTCATATTAAACTCCTTTATAATCTATTCACACTCAAAGACAGGTTAAAGCCAGAACCTGTCTCTCCAGGAAGACAGTGAAAAACCCTGTAATAGTTTCACCGGTCAGAGAAAAGCACCTTTAATTGTCCCCTTTAGTTTCTCTCTACACATCCCAGTTTTCCTCTACTGTAAAAACATCAGTGATATGAAGAACAAGGTCTCAGTCAGAAGTGGATAAATAAAATTCACAGTAAAAATTTCATCCACACTTTGATGTCCAGTTTAATTTACAGAACAATAATTAAAAATCAACTACTTAAATTAATATTCATAAATTTACCAAATAAATCATGACAAGGATGATTCAACCAATCAGAAGACACCGACACTAGTCGTTAGTTTTTATTCACGACCTCATTGAACGCCAATTCACAATTATTACTTAAAGGCATTAATAAAAACAGAGTTACAAACGACAAACTGAACACAGAGAAAGTGTTTTAAAATTAAAACATGGCACAGTTTTCTCTCTCTCTCACACACCCTACTGTGGAGTGAGTCTGAAATCTAATAAACATTACTGTGTAAACTAATTTCATTCTAAACTTAATCTTGAACACACACTCGCCACTTTTCTCACTCACATTTTATCCCATTTTTACAGGCCCAGGGACCCAGGGGTCAGTTTCCAGGTCCACTGCACTGTTTAAATCAAACATGAATCCCTTAAAAATTTCTGCAGCGCCGCCTGGTGGCTACTTCCGGTAACTCCAGATCAGGTGGAGTTTAATAACATAAAAAGTGTGTGCCTTTTAGACATTTTCCCATTAACTGTGCTGCTCCCACTCCATTTAGTATTTAAACTGGGTGTGTCTTATAAAATCGCACGTCTCCCACACATCAACATTAGTGTTCAACTTTCAGAAAGTTCGAGAAAACAGATAAGCCACAAAGAACCCAAGAGTATGCAGAAGAACTCTAAAAATGTCTCAGAACACACACGCACACACAAAGTTTACAAACTAACACTCAGTCACTGAATTTGGCCTCTTTCTTTCCCTTTTTTAATTAAATTCACTAAACACTAAATTAATAAACCAGTCTCCCAACAGAAAAAACATAAGGAATGTGGACGAAGCTCTCAGGCGAACCCTGAGATGTCACTTCCTCCTTGGTCAGGAAGCAGGAAGTTGATCCCCAGCTGCAGGCTTGAGGCCTGTAGCAAAACTGTATCGACTTTTCTTGAAACATCGTCAAGTGGAAGATAAAGACGGAAGTGGGACATGGAGGATGAAGATGTTAGTGATGCTGCAGTTTTTGTGCTCACTTCTGCTGCTGGTGTTGTCTCAAACTGGCCAGTAGGATCTTCTTGTGGGCGGGGTCTAGAACACCCGCCTCCTCCAGGTCCTCCTCAGTGATGTCACTGTGAAATAAAAGAAAGCTCAATAAGGAAAATGATAGGATCAGTTTAAGTGTTAATGAGTAACTTTCCACATAGACAGAAGTATGAATGACTACAGGACCAGAAATAAGTCTGCATCTACACTATAACCATGGAAATTAAACACAAACACAGAGGATACCAATTCACTTAACACACCCAGACAGAACACTAGTGAACATGTTCACTTAAGCAATATTGCATGAGCAAAAGAGTGCTTTTATACTAAACATCACTGTGGCTGTGATTCTGCTGTCGGTACGAGCCCTCAGGCTGAGTGCCACATGTAATTATAGCCATGTCAATATTCACTATAACCTCGCCGATGTTCACTCGAACCACACGACTGCCAGTATGATATTGCTTTTATAAAATAGTTATATAAACAAGAACTTAAGAAATGACTAACCAGCAATATGGCCAAATGTTCTGTTTATTTTTGCTCTGCTAATATGGAAATAGATCTAGAATTTTCAGCTGCTGTTACATATTTGGCAAATTTCACCTCTTTTCATTTCTAAAAAGCTCCTGATGTTCTGAAGAAGTGTTTAAACATTTCCTGGATGCCGACTCTGATTTTATAATTTGTCTGTTCAAGTTAAATTTGCTAAAACAAAGTGATTTTCCCCCATTTAAAACAGACTCGCACTCCTTCAATGTAAAACTGATCTGGGGATGGGGCCATGCATAACCTCAGTTTGATATGCAAATTTAAAGGATGATGTGTTGTTAGAACAGATAATGGTACTGCAGTTATTCTCAGTTGGGACATTCCACCGAATGGGTACCATTTGCTTGTTGTACCACTCCCAAATTAAACTTAATTTGTTATATCTTTTCA
>JAODJS010000028.1:65527555-65541790 GCA_027576325.1 Sciades assimilis | reverse complement strand
TGGAATCACTTTCAACATTCAAAGCATTTTATTAACGAACGAAACACTCAAGCTCAATAATTTCTACCACTGCTGTGGGTAAATGCGCATATTGCTCTTAATTAAAAGGCGCTCCTTCTGCCATGTATTGGGGAAACGCGGGCATTGCGGGGAAAAAGGGAAATGAATGAGATTTTCACTATAATTTGGAGAAGTTCGGCGGGCCGGATTAAAAAGCCTGACGGGCCGCAGTTTGCCCATGTCTGGTTTAAAGATTTAAAACACTTTTATTTTATTATAATGTGTGGTATAAAGGATTCTGTGCCAAAATACTATATTGTAAGATGTTTACTTGTGTTAATTTTTTCGAACAAAATAAAACATTTAAGAAAAAATAACTTTTTCCAACCTACCGACCCTATTTTAGTATTTCATGTTACCTGAAACACACTATCTTTTTTTTTTTGGCTTAAAGCAGTTCATTATTAGTCCAGTCTTACACACACACACACACACACACACACACACACACAGAAAACAAGATACTCTCATATTCTCTCGAAATAAATGTTTTAATGGTTGTATGCAGAATAGAAATAAAAATTAGCATAGTACCAAAACCTAAATACATCTAATTCCTTCAAAATCAACAGCAATATCAAGAAATAGTGTGTGTGTGTGTGTGTGTGTTTGTTCCATAAAATTGACAATAGATAAAGTACAGAAGAAACAGTACAGAAGAATCTGATTGAAATCGTAAATAGTTCTGTAAATAGTGGCAGTGTTAATCATCTCTGTTTTGTTAAACGTGTCTACATTAGTTGAATAATAATAATAAGAGGGAAAGTACAGTAAAATTTCTCAAGTTTCTGAAGTTATGTATTTTTTTAAATCACTCTGTAATGTAATTGTCCAGTTTCCTGAGCAGCTTTGATGCGACGTTCACCGCCTCTTCTGCATCTTGGGTTTTGAACTGATCGTTTGGGATGCGGGGTGACGGGTGGTGGTTTGGGTACTGGGTTCTCTTTGCATCAACACCAAGTGCCCTCAGCTGATTCACAACAGAGGGCAAATCATTAAGGTCGGTAGCATACTGTGATATCTTCTGGGCAAGGCCTGTGATGGTCGATGCAGTCCCAGGATGCTGTCCATTCCTCCGGAACTCTGTGGCTATTAGAGCCTTTTCCACGGCCTGATGCACTTTAAACAGACACCACTCCGGGCTCACGCTGTGTCCAAGGTCACTCTGAGCAGCAAGAAGGTCACACTGTGCTTGTCTGTACCAGCGTTTAGCTTCTTCTTTGTTTGGTCTTGGTGTTTCTCGGAAGTGTGACCAGAAATTATACTGCCCTCTGAAATTGTTACGATAGAATCGCTCCCGCCCCCGTTTGTGATTCCCAGCCTCGTAGTTCCATCTGTCATAGGAGTCTCTGAAGTCAGCCCGGTGTGATGGGTTTGGTTGTGTTGATGTGTTGTGTTTGGTCTTTCCTCGCTGCAGCTCTTCAATTCTGTTCTTCAAATATTTAAACGCCTCGCTGGCGAGCTCTGTGTTGTCCGGGTTCTTGTCTGGATGCCACCTTAAGTACAGGCGTCGAATGGCCTTTGATTTGTCCTCATCTGACATCTTCCATATCTGTTCCAAGCTCTGGTCAATCTCTGTTTTAACCTCCTCCAAAGTCTGTGGTAAAGGCCTCTTTGGGGACGGTAGAGACCGTGAAGGCTCGGACCGTGAAGGCTCGGACCGTGAAGGTTCAGACCGAGAGAGTACAGACAAAATGTCTACATCTGTGCAGTTAACATTTCCAGCTGGACCTAATCTTTTTTCTCTCTTAAACTGATAAAGGTCAAGGGAGCTAACGTCAATGGTCTCTTCATTTCCAATCTGTATTCTATATCTTGAAGGGTTCTGCCTGGTCTGTCCCGAATGCTCATCCAGACACTCCACGACAATCGCAAAAACATACTCACTTTCCGATTCATCTTTACAAAACCCAACATACTCTCCTTTCTCAAAACTGTTGAGAGGGTCCATATCAAGGGAATCATGCCATTCTTCTGGTATTGGAGTTCCAGGGCTTGGACGGAAACCGAGTCCCTCTTCAGCACTCACGGTGTTACGGACTCCGTGTTGTTCCAAGGCCCTTTCCACATCCTCCATGTTTTCACATAATAAAAGATGTCCAAGTACTGGTAGGCTTAACGAATTAAAAATGTTTTCCAGAAGTGCATTTATTTCTTTGGTAAGATATATATTGACCTCATTCACCACTTTGTGTGCCATGTTATCGTTGTGCTTCAAATAGAACACACACTCGTCTTTCTGCTTTTCCACGTAAACCTGAGTTTCAGTCTCGGTACCTTCTAGCGGCTGCTGATTTAACGAGAGCTTGGTGTGTAAAGCTTTGCAACAGACAATCTGAATTTTACCAAATGAGCTTTCGCACATGTGTGCAGCTTCAGTCTGGGAAATGGCGCCCTTGCTTTGTTCTCTGATCAAACACATCAGACCATGACGGAACTCGTAAGAGGACAGACGTTTCTGAAACCAGCCACTGAATTCGCATGACTTTCTGTAATCACAGTGTTCCACGTCTTCACCAACCAGGCTCACAGAAATGACTCGAGAGAGCAGTTTGGGACGGGTCCGTTCAGGAAGCAACTGCAACAGCTTTTGATGTTCATAGGGGTCTTCCTGAAAGTGGCACTGGTTTAGTTTCTCAAGTAGCTTCAGTTTTGTTTTCAGTGAATCCTCCAGTCTGTTGGCCTGAAAGAAGGTGTCGTTGAAGAACAGCGTGCTGGACTCATAGAGTTTTCCGTCTGTTGATGGAAGATATAGTGTGTTCTTCTGAAAGTGAGTTACTGTTCCCTCCTCTTCTATCAGACAGAAAAGCTGGTGCACAGCACGTTGAACAGTTCTCAGCTGGTTTGGGTGAAGTGTCGTCTTATCATAGCACTCTGTGCAGATTTCCTCAAGCACAGTACAGTATTGTGCGACAGTAGGTTTTTCTTCAACACCAATCTTCTTGAAGAATTCTGCGTACATTGCATGTTTTGCTTGTATGGTGTATAGGTATGGTCTAAACTCATTAGCATTAGGTAGCGTCAGGACGACCTGACGAGCTTTCACAAGATCTGCGTCATTTTCAACAAGAACAAGAGGGTCGTCAGCCAACAAAGACGGATTAAAAGGCACAGACTGTAGGTAAGCGTAGGAGGTCTTGAACACTGCAGCTCTCGTCTTGACCAGTTGGTCTGTTCTGCACTGAGATCGACAGATATTTTTTAGGTTCTGCATGACCTGCTCTGAGGGTGGCTCATCCAGTGCTCCAGCCTTCTTTAGGGTCTCTAAGTGTCCTCGAGTGAAGTTCCCTGAGGGCAGTATTGGCATAGCAGTCCATATGAGAGTCTGATGTTCAGGCTGCTTTTCAAGCAGTGATCCTTTGATGGCAACCAGATCCCTTTCCTGGGCACATGCTTTGTGATAATTACAAAGCTCTGGCTCGATCTGCACAGCCAGGATAAATTTTATGGTTGCAATTCTTTGCATTATTTTAGATTCTTCTTTAGCACCCAAACGAAGCGCTGTCCGAAGCAGTGTTTCAGATCTGCCTTTAAGAACCTGCAGTTCAGTGTTACTTCTAGCATCTGATTCAATCTGACGAGCAAATTCAATCACCTCCTCTTCAGATACTTCATGCTTTAGTCCCAGGTCATGTAGAAGAGATGTGGCTTCACGAGTGTCTTCAAATTTTTCCAGAAAAGTCTCCGGAACAAACTTCTCCTTTGGAAGCATAACTCTGTAAAGCTCTACATCATCATCGAAGAAGTACGAGGCCACCTGAAGACAGCCGTTGATGTCCTGAATAAATCTGACATCTCTCAAGGAGGAGGCAATGTTGTTCCAATATTTTTGACAATCACCCCTTTGTTTCAGTTCCATCAGCAGCCTCATTAAATCAAGAAGCTGAGTCTGTTTAAGCGTGTGTACAGAAGGCATCACAAATCTTACACAGTATTCCAAGTCATTCAAAATTTTAATGTCCAGACATTTGGACAGTGTTTCATTTAAACGGTTGTCTTTGAGAAAAATGCAGTTGCTGTCATCAAACATGTACAGGTCTGGAAATACTTTGTGGAATTCAGATTTCAGGATGAAGACGTTCCTGGGAAAATCGATCCTTTGCCGCGTTCCACATATTGTCTCAAACAAGGGTAGAGACTTGAACATTGTCTGACACTCGCTTTTGTTTTTAGCTTCGCTGATGCCAGATTGTAGGAATTGTTGAAGCTCATCACTTTCTTTGCCCGAAAGCTTCTCAAACTGTGAATGCGGAATTGTGATCAACTGCTTCAGAACGGCACTGCAGTCCTTGATATTTAACAGCTCCGGTCGTACATATGTGTACAAAAATTCACCAAGGTTTCGGAAGAAAACGCGGTCTAATGCCATAGTTCCAAGTTTAGTGAGAATGGGAGAAATGCCCTCTTTGGGATCGTGAACAATACTATGTAGATTTCCAATTTTCTGGAGAAAACTTGTTTCAGTTTGACCTGGATAAATGACAGGCACGATGGGACTGCCAGAGAAGTGTTTCTTTATTTCACCAAAGACCGGATTTTCTTCTTTACCTTGGAAATCGTTCACTTCATCCCAAAAAAACATCCACAGTTTCTTCAGCCATTCTTTTGTTTCTTTTCCTGCTGAATAAAGTCCATTCCTTTCATGAAGCAGTGAGTGTTGGAGCTGTCGTTGAAGAACTGGCTTTATGAACTTTGCTGCCACTGAGAGGGTTAATTTCTCAATGTATTTTCCTTTTAGCAGAATTGAGTTGTCACAAATGTGATAATCTGCAAATTCTGATTTGTGATCCTGAAAAATGTCTGCAAATCTTGAGATTAGCTTTGGAGAAGCAGAGCTGAACTTCCTCAGCATCTGATCTTGGGTGAGTAGGAGGGGTAGCCCATTAAGGTCAACTGAGCTGGACTTTTTCTGATCAACAGAGCTATATGCTTTATCATTACTCAGGCAAAATTTCAAGAGTTTTGAACAGCTTTTTGAATCTTTGAGCAAAGTCTGGTTGATGGGTAACGGTAAATCATCATGAGTTTGTGAGACATCGTTCATTCTTTTCTTTTTCAAATATCTGATCACTGATAAAGGACTGACTTCAGCCACTTCCACACCTGCAGTCTTAAAACTCTGCATGATGTTTTTGATTCTATGTGAAGATGGTACCAAGTTCATTCCAGTGCGCTCTAAATCTTGAAGAATGAGATCGTGGCTGTCACTTGTAAAATGAGGTGAATCTGTTGAATCTGGCTTTGAAACACTTAACCAGTTAAATGTGTACTTTGGAACAGGGATATGTGATGAGTCATCAGGAACACTTAACCAGTTAAATGTGTACTTTGGACCAGGGATATGTGATGAGTCATCAGGAACATGTTTAAGAGTTGGTATCACAGGAAGGTTTCGTTGATTGATTGACCGGTACACTTCATTGATCATATCATGCCAAACTTGGGCAACATGTTTTGATGCAACTGGAAAGTACCTCAAGCAAAAGTTCAGGTGTGATTTGAGATGTTCTAACATTTTTGGTTGACCCTTTTTATAGCTTGTGCAGATATGCATTAGGAGGTCAGCATACAGAGGTGCAATGGTCTTCAGTTGCAGTATCTGATTCCATTTGGTCTTTAAACTCTCACCATCTTCTTTCCACAAATCCCTTCTGGAATGATCCACTTCAAAGTTTCCATTCACATGGACAGGAAGACCAGTTTCTCCTGGCAATGGCAGGGAACAAAAAGCTCTTCCATGAAATTCTTTTTCTTGAGGTTTTGTGTCTACACAAGCTGCCAGGCCTGCCTGAGGTACTTTCACATGCGATTTACCCTTTTCTTCTTCTTGGTTTTGCAGAAAGGATCCATATTGCTCTGCAATAATCCAAAGGCTTTGTTTTTTCCCTGCTGCAATCTGAACTTTATAGATCGCGCGGTCTGGAGTTTCCGTCCCAGATTCGATGGAATTGCGAACATGGTTATAAAACTTTTCCTTTTGCTCCACTGTACTCTCAGTGACTTTTTTCTCAATTAGGAAATTTCTGACTTCATTTCCATCCTTGTTGATTTCATGGAAGTGTATTTTTGTGATGTACTTCAAAAAGAGAATCAGTTCTTCTGGATCTGTTTTTAAAGCCTCGAAAAGGTCGTTCATTTCATAATCTTTAACTGCATTTATAGATATTTCTGATTCGGCTGCCATTTCTTCTGTCCTGAGTGGAAGTCTGAACATTGTTCCAGAATTTAGAGGAAATTTTTCAGGAAGAAATGTATGGTAAACGTCCTCAAAAGACTTTTTGAAACGTTCATTGATTGAAAACATGCAGCCAGGTGACATCTTTGTTCCAGTTTCCACATAGTTCAGGTTTGGATCAGATATGCAGAGATATTCATCGCCAGTTAATATCGATGGGCAGTCAGTCAAATGGTAAACAGAATTAAAGCCAAGACCATATTTCCCAGTTCTACCCAAAGTGCCATGTTTTCCTCCTTCTCCTAATTGCTGAATACCTTTCAGGTCTTCATCTGAGAATTTCTTGTTGTTGTACACACAAAGTGCTGGGCCTTGAAGCAACTCCCATTTTTCACCGAACGTTTTCTTGGTTCCATGCTTTCGTTTGTCCCATATGAAATGGATTTCTGTTGCCTCTGCATCATCAGCGTTCTGAATGAGTTCCTTCAGGATATCTTTCTTGGCTGGATATGCTTCGATTATATTTTTTATCCGAACGGTGAGTTTCTCATGTTGTCCAAACTCCTTAGAAAAGGGTGAAAACTCACTAACTAGATTCTCATGCATTGTATGGTGTTTTGTTGTTTCTACACCAAATTTGAGTGCGACTGGTCGAGGTATTTGTTCATGGCAGAGAGTTACTCCAGCTTTCACTGGCATCCAAGGCGTGTCATTAAATTTCAGCTTGCTTGATTTCACCAACACACCTCTTTCATCAGGCATTAGACAGTCTTCAACAGCTCCATCTTCAGCACTATACAGCCCTTTTCTAATTATGTCAAGACAGACATCAAGATCGGTCTTTGAGAGTGGTCTTGAAAAAGTACTGATTTCTTCAAGGACAGAAATAAATTGCTTTGCTGTAAACTGTCTTTTGATGCCAACGCAGTTCCAGAGCTTCTCATACTTGGAAAGGATGGTGGGAAGAAAGTAGAGGTATGGCTTTTCCTCGAATTCACCACTCATGGCCACTGACTGCACATTTACAAAGTGGTCTTCAATCAGAACAAATGGGATTGATTGTGCATGCTCAATAATAGCAGTGGGCTCGCCATCATCCAACAAATGTCTGTTGAGATAGTCATAACAGCTTTTGGCAATGTCAAGGATTACAGAATTTTCAAATGATTTGACACGATGGTGTGCTAATTTGAGTTGTTTGAGTACTGTCTCAATTGGTGGGTTCTTCATCACCCCCAGTTTTGTGAGAACTGGGTCATCTGGCATTAGGCGTAGTTTTACCCGATCGACAGTGAATTCTGTCATGTTTACCAAGTGGTAGTATTGGTCATCATAGATTTCAGCCGGCTTTTTAAGTGTGGTCATCACTTCATTGTGCTGATTGATACCCTGAGCAGGAAGAAATGAGATCTTTTTTAGGGTTTCCCAGTGCAAAGAATCAACATGTAAGGACTCTTTCATTGAGTCAAAGAGACACTGAAGACATCTGTATGCCTTATTTTTGTCTTTTGTCCAAACGTTGGAGATTGTTTTTGCTCTCTCTATGACTTCCTCTAATGTGAGTACATCAGTCAACATTCCCAAACTTGACAGTCGATGAATCCTTTCTGGAGTGAAGTAGTCATTTTTGGTCCCATCGAGAAAGCGTCCCTCCTTTGGCTCATACAGACATGCTACTTTCCCCTGAGGGTTCACCAGTTTGTTGGGGAATTGAAGTTTTCCTACTTTCTGCGTTGGAATGCATGCATGACTTCTCAGCAAGCTGTCAACCACACTATCATTCAAGTCTATGGCCTTCAGTATTAGAGCATTCCTGCAATACGCATCCATTTTGTTCAAGTTCTTGAAAACTACTTGATAAAATTCAGACCAGCCAAAGGTTCTCTCTTTTACCATGTCGCCAAATCCACACTGAATTAAATTCTTTCTTGCCCAGGCTGGCAAAGGAACAGCACAATAGCTTGGTTCTGAATATTTCAAGAACACCTCCATGAAAAGTTTTCCCACTGCCTCATTTTCTTGGATACTTGGATCGAGAAATCTTGCATTTTCAAAGGAGCACCAGGTATTTCCGTTACTCAAAAGCTCCAGGGATCTGACATCCGAGCTCTGTACGATGGCTGAGTAAAAAGCACGAACCAAAGGTTGAAATCCTTTGTTTACTTTTTCAATATCAGGCCAAAACGTGTAGTATTCATAGTTTTGAAGACTCCCACTTTGAGATATTTTCTTCAGCTCAAGCAGTGTGGTGATGTAGGCTGTAGCAACTGCATCTTGGAGCAATGCTTTGTTCCACTCCAGTTTTGGACCAGTTTCCCATAGAGCCTTCCTGTTTGATGTGACTGCGAAAGATCCATTAATATGAACTGGGAGGCCTGTATCAATTGGAAGAGGAAGGAAACAAAAAGCCTGGCCTTCTGCACACCTTTCACCCAGGGACCACGTCTCCTCCGATTCTTTTTGGAGAGGGAAGGCAACCCCTCCAATTGGAAAGGAAAATTTGCATTGATTCGGTTCTCTCTGAAACATTCTCAGTGAATCTTTTGTCCCAAAACATGAATAAAGGAGCCAATATTTGGTGCAAGTTCTCTTGGCACACTTACGAACCATTTCCACAATGTTTGCAGCAAAACAATCAACAATCTCATGGCAGTTTGGGTCGAGGTTTTTCAGAGCGTCCCTGATGTCCTGCAGATGCCTTTCATTTGAAATTTTAATTGAACATATTTCCTCTTTGGAGATTTTCAGGACTGTCTCAATTGGTTCCTGTTCGAAGATTTGCAGAGACAGTGACTTTATGTGCTTAAGAAATAACAGAGGAGTTTGAGAATCATCTGCGAAGTATTGCTGAAAGGCATGAATGTGCTCTTTGTCGTACACCTTGGTGCTAATTTCGGACTTGTGGGCCTCCTCTGCCGTGCGGAATGGCAGTTTAATTAGAGTACCGTTGTAATATTTCTGTTCATTGTTTGACAGATCACAACCAAAAATCCCCTGATAAGATTTGAACTGTCCAGGAAACCTCCTAAACAGTCTCTCGTGGAACAAGTCAAGTTTAATTCCAGGCTCTGCTTTACTTCGGATGTGCTTTTCCAAGTGTGTTACATTTGGGTCAAGAATTAGAAGATTTTTTCCGCTCAAAATAGACGGAATATCTGTCAAGTGGTAAACAGCATTGAAGCCGAGTCCAAATTTCCCAATTTTCTCAAATTTGTTTTCTTTCGATGCAGCGCCAACTCTAACGATGTTTTTCCAATCTTCCTCTGAGAAGAGCTCATTGTTGAAAGCCCAAAGACAGGGACCGTTGCATAGAGCCATCCCATCATCGATAAGCCCTTCAGAAGGGTGCGTTCTGAAGTCCAGCATGAATCCACAGGTTCTCGCACCAGCATCTTCAGCATTCTGGATGAGTTCTTTATAAATGTCACGCTCATCATCGTACTCTTTGAGTATGTTTTTGATTCTCCGAGTGATCGGCTCCGTTTGACCACACTGCTCAATTCCCTCATACGTTTCCTTGTCTCCAATTGACTGTGGTTTCAAAATGCGCGTACTTAGAAAGGGAATTTTCAGCCACCTTGCAGTGACCGGTAGCACCTCCTCATGGATGACATAGAACTCCTCGTTATCTTGCTTTAGGTCATCCAACCCGTCAGCACTGATATCACAATAAACAGTATTTTTCAAAGACTGTAATGTGAAGTTTTGGTTTTGTGCCGTGACTGGTACAGGCGTACTGTCCTTTAAAGACTTTTCATTTTTTCGCATCCAGTCAAGGATGGCTGTTGACAATTTAAGTTCACAGGGTTTTCCATAAGGTGGCGTCCGGTCATCAATTTCTACTTTAATGTCAGTGAGTATGGCTTCTATTTCATCATCAGCAAGCGTTTCCCTTACACCGCACTCTCTTAGCAGGTCATCATATTGTAAAAATTCATCAGGCACTTTCTGGATGTAAAGGCTAAGATCCAGTTCAGCTGGATAGGTGAGCACGACGTCCCGAGGTGACACAAACTCCGTCTGCCTCCAGAGCCAAGGAATGCTTTCAGTGTTCATCTCCTGTCTGAAACGCTCGATATTGTCTTGCATGAATGTGTATATGCTGTGCAGCTGGTTTTTGAACTCATAATCGGAATCTGGGCCGGCCATGTTTAAAGCTAATGATCTCAGTACAGACAGATTCTCCAAGACCTTTTCGACTGGAGGAGGATTATACAGGTCAAGTTTTTCACAGATACTCTCATTTAGGTCTGAAGCGATTGGCATGACATGTCTCACAATGGTAGAATATTTCGAAGCCGTTATTTCAGTCGGCTTGTAGAGACACTTCCTCTGGCTGTTTGTAATTGAATTTGGACGTTCACAAGGAACCCACTGCAACCCAAGGAGCTCTTGTCTGTCCTCCTCAGAGAATTTTGAGAGCAAGTCATTTCTATTCAACACCCGAACAAGAACTTCAGCCTTTTTAAAAGCTCTGTTTCGTGAGTGGATGTAGAGCCTTTGAATTTGTGAGGCAACATGAAGTACATTTGCTGGGGATAATTCTTCTTCTTTTGTCTGTAGACCAAGTTGTTTCAAGCTGTCGAGCATCTTCGCTGACCTATAAACGTGTGGTGGGAAGAAATCATCCTCAAAAAGATCAAGGAAGGGTTTTTTTGTGGGATCAAAAACGCTGGATGGTCTTTTGCGTTCACCTCGCTCTGTGAGAATGAAACTGAGATTCTTGCTTTTCCTGAGTAATTCTTCACTTTGGGAGAAGAGGAGATGCCCATGATTCAGTATCCAAGACATTATTTTTTGTTCATTCTCTTTGGTGAAACGCATGGCATCAATGCAGTCTACCAAGTGCGCGGCTAACTGAGCAGCATCCAGCAGCTCAACCTTTAGGAGAGTCAAAAGTCTGCGGTCGGTTTCATTTGCACACTGGACTATGGTGTCAGGCACCGGTAAATCATTGGGAACATCTGGGTTGGACTTTAAAATAACTGCTCGTTTTGACTCAATGGCGACATATTTTCCAGACATCAATCTGAAAACGGGCAGAGCTGACAGCAAACCTCGCTCCACCTCGGAGAGACAATCCAACGAAGAGACATAGGCTTTAAACTCTTCCTTTTCATGGATTGAAGAAGAAGCGATGCCACTGACAACCTTGTCTACGTCCAAGTTCAGAAGAATTCGCAGGACGTTCCTCGGGGATGGCGTTAGGACATAACTTTCCATGTCGTGATGCTTCAGACACTCATCTTTCTTAATGACAGTACCTCCAACTGCCTTTATCACTTTCTGAATTTGATCTGACAAGGTGGAGTCTCTGCTGCTCTGGAAGATCAGGGTGGGTTTCCCCTCCAGTCTTGCTAACGTGACGGTACTGCCTGCTTGGTGAAGTGGTTCCAGAGGTATTAAAGGCATGCCAATAAAATCCCTTAGCTCTGTCCAGTGAGTGTTCAGAAACTTCCAGAAATCTTTCAGCCATGTTTTTGGTGGATGATCATCTTTAGCAGAATTCCACATCACGTGACCTTTTGTCTCTCTCCACTCTCGGGGTAAATAGTTCTTGGCAAATGCAGCAACGTTGTTTTCATCCAAATTAATCAGCTGATAGAGTTTTGAATCTAAAATTAAGCAGAGCAGATATAAAACTGTCAGTGTCATTGTATTTGCATTTTTACAAATCCTTAAATAGTATTTGTTACTGCTTAAGGCTCTCAGTTCATTTTAAGCAACAACACTACTTTATTTTTCGTACAAAATTTATTGAACAGTACAAGCTAAAAAAAGATAAACAGTTTCTGCATTAGTCTCGTAACATTCCCATTTTTTTTCTTGTTTCAGTCAGGCACCACCCTTTTGGATAATCAGACACAAGGTACACCACCACTCTTGCCAGAGCATTTAGGGGTCAGGTGCCTTGCTCAAGGGCACTTCAACCAGTCCTGCTGGTCCAGGGAATCAAACCAACGACCTTTTGGTCTCAAAGCTGCTTCTCTAACCATTAGGCCATGGCGTCCCTAATCGTCCCATTTGGTCTTGTGCGTATGGTATCAGGCTTGTGCTACTCGAGTCCGATTCGTGCCCTGATTTTAAGGACTTGTGACTTGACTTGGACTTGAGCACCGAGGACTCGGACTTGGACTGGGATTCTTGCATTAACTGCATTTGGACTTGTAAATTGGAGACGAGGACTCTGATTTTTTCCTTTTTTTTTGTAACATGCCATAATAATTTGGTGCAAGATATTTATATCTACATTCATTTTATATTAATTTTGTGCAAGAAAATGTTCATACGTCATGTTCAAGAACAAACTAACGTTAATGGTGCTAAAATGCCTGGAGAGACGCGCCTAGGATCGTCCGCTTTGCTTCTACAGACTTCTCATGCAGTGGGAAAAATGCACTGCTGTGTGTTCCATATGTAGAATAACTATCGAGGAGACGACGGGGACGACCTCGAACTTCAATCGTCATTTGGCGAGACTCCACGCAGAGAAAGAAGTGACACGCTATGTTCACTGCTCTGTTGATAGTGGGCGGGGCTTGCTGAGCGATGAACTAGCTAGTGTTAACCCCCTCTGATGTTATTTAGCCTGTTGATAGTGGGCAGGGCTTGCTGAGTGATGAACAAGCTGTAGCCTAGTAACTAAAATGGGGCAGTCAAGCAGTAACGTTAGTCCAACACAGCAGCAGAGACGCTTTCACATAAAGGCAGCAACAGCCACTGTCAAATGGTGTGGGTGGAGTCTTGTTCTCAGACTCGACTCGGATCAATAGTGGACTTGACTCGAAATTTTCTTTAACGACTTTGACTTGAACACTGGGGACTCAAGACTGGACTTGGACCCGAGGTTTAGTGACTCGACTACAACACTGTAAAACTCTAATATTCATCAATACAGCAGGTCACTACATGCATCATCAAGAACATTTGACTATCAAAAACTCAGACCTATCCATCTGTAATAAACAAAATATGCAATGAATCTGCCACTCTTAGCTCCTGCAGGAAGACACTCACCCTCCAGCAGCAGCTGCGTGGAGACAAGTCCTGCCCAGGCTGTCCGGGGTGTCGATCTGGAAGCCTGCACACAGGACCGAGTCATTACTGAGGGTGCAGATTATGCTATACCTCCGTCCTGAGCGAGGATGGAGGCATGAAGAGGAAGGGCACAGAAGAAAGGAAGCCCCCAACAAAACACGCAGACAGCCACAGTGGCAGACCCAGGAGAGGAAGAGAAACACAGGGATAGCGGGAGATAAAAAGAAAGAAAGAAAGAAGAAAGTGTTAGTGCAGGATGACCACAGACCCAGTGCAAGGGAAGACAGTTTTTAGATGACAAATGCATGCACGGATGGCAGAGACAGGAACACAGCGGCGAAAGACACCCACTTCAGCAATACATCAGCAAAAGTGTCTCTTCAGGGATTCTAACTCCAAACCATAAATCTATAAAAGATGAGCAGCTCAAGCCTGCGCCAAACACAATCACAAGGACACACACACACACACACACACACACACACATACACACACATCTCAAAACATGACAGGAAACAATCACACTATGAGACAACTGCACAAGAACACAAGAAACATCATGTGAAAGATCAAAACCACGCATTTGCTATTGTGGGAAACAAGCCTGAAGTGGTCCCTGGGCTCTACAAATCTACTGCTATGGATCAAAATTCTCTCATGAAGGAGTGGAGATCAACGAGAACTGTCGAGTTCATTTATGTCAACTGCATACTGACAGTGTGCTGCATGGCTCCAAGAATATTAACCCTTTCATCACTGCATAACTTCATATACAAACTGCTACAGATGCTATATATAACTCTATTCTATTCGCATTCACTAGATATGAGCAAACGTGCATTCTGATTGGCTACTCTACTACTAGGATATCAGCTCATATACCATGAGTAGAGAAAAACAAAATGGTGGCGCATGTCAAGTCAGATACATCACTATCAAGTACTGAAAAAAAAAAAAAAAAA
>JAODJS010000028.1:62303638-62314977 GCA_027576325.1 Sciades assimilis | reverse complement strand
CTTGCATTCGGGACAATACAACACAGAATTTGGGACCACTGGGGGACACAAAGAAAAAAAGTTAATTTCGAGCCCTGGCTGTGGGGATATTTTTCATCTGCAGGGACAGGAAAGCTGGTAAGGACTTTCCTGATGGAAAGATGGATGGCGCTAAATGCAGGGCAATTCTGGAGGAAAATCTGTATGAGTCAGCCAGAGGTTTGAGACTGGGATGAAGCTTCATGGTCCAGCAGGACAATGACCCTAAACATACTGCTAAAGTGAGACTGGAGTAGTTTAAAGGGAAACATTTGAATGTCTTGGAATGGCCTAATCAAAGCCCAGACCTCAATCCAGTTGATAATCTGTGGCATAACTTGAAGATTGCTGTACACCAATGCAACCCATATAACTTGAAGGAGTTAGAGCAGTTTTGCTTTGAGGAATGGGCAAAAATCCCAGTGGCTAGATGTGCTAAGCTTGTAGGGACATACCCCAAAAGACTTGCAGCTGTAATTGTAGCTAAAGTTGGATCTACAAAGTATTGACATTGAGGGGGGTGAAAACCGATGCACACTCCAGATTTCTATTTTTTCATCTTAATTATTGTTTGTGTCACATTAAAAAACAAAAAAACAATGTGCACTTTTAAAGTGGTAGGCATGTTATGTAAATCAAATAGTGCTAACCCCCCAAAAATCCATTTTAATACCAGCTTGTAATGTGACAAAACAGGACAAACACTAAGGGGGATGAATACTTTTGCAAGGCACTGTAGGTAAAACTATATACTGGGCAGGAATCTCGATGACATATGGGGGTGCTATGGAATCCCCCAGACACACCTGTGGTCAAGCCCCTATAGCTGAGTTTCGGTGTGCATGACTGATGTTTCTACTAAATTTCATGAGTTTTCAAATATTTCCAAGGTGTCAAGTCTGTATTTTTGAACTAGGTAGTGCTATGGAGTTCTTGAAGCCCACCTAGACTAATTTACCATATCACCTCAAATTGTATCATAGGACAAATGTATGTGCAAAACTCCATGAGTTTTTAGCCTTTGTAAGCCCCTCAAAACAGTGTGGGAAAATTTCAGAATGGCACTACACGAGAGGCTCACTTTGGACATTTGGGCTCAACATCGATCAAAATGCACAAAACCAAAAATATCCCACTTCCTGTTGAGTATAGCTGATGCAATGTATAGGCAATTTTGTTCTTCTTGCCATATGCCACACAGCTACCAATTTTTACATGGTTAGGTGAAACTATATACCGAGTAGAAGTCTCAATGACATGTGGGGGTGCTATGGACTCCAATGGACACAACCAGGGTCAAGCCTCTATCCCTGAGTAGCAGTGGCCAGGAGTGATGTGAGTACCAACTTTCATGAGTCAAAGTTTTAAGGCAATGGAATAAATACTGTCCAGGTCCAAATGGTGGCACTATAACAGAGGATCAAATTGGGCATGGGGATATCATCAGAACCATCATATCCTATAACTTGTGAATTTTTAGCCATATCAGGCAATGCATGGTGAATTTTTGACATGCTTCCTGTTTGTGTCGCATAACAAAAATTTATTGGTTCACCATTTCAATGTTTTGCAAGACATCACAAATCCCTTCACAAATTAAAATCTGCAACATTTTGACATAACGTACACCATATATGGCATGAATCCAACAAACCACTGAGGAAGAGTACATCAAAATGTAACATGTGTTTTGGCAATGAAGCCATTACTGTCCTTGTCCAAATTGTGGCGCTATACCAGAGGGTGTCTTTGGGCATGTGGATATCTTCAGAACCAAGATATCCTATTAGCTGTGAAATTTGAGCTATATCAGGCAAGGCATGGCAAATTTATTGTTTCCTGTTTGCATGGTGTAACATAAATTTATTGGTTGACCATTTCAACATCTTGTGACATATCGCAAATCCATTCACAAATTCATAGCAGCAACATGTTGACATGATGTATACCAAATATGGCATGGATCCAACAAACCACCTAGGAGGAGTTCATTAAAATGTAACATGTCAAAATGCACAAAACCAAAAATATCTCACTTCCTATTGAATATGGCTGGTGCACTGTAAAGGTAGTTTTGTTCATCTATGGGCCCTCCACACACCTGCCAAATTTGACACAGATAGGTGAAACTCTATGCCGGGCAGGAGTTTCCATGACATATGGGGGTGCTGTGCAGTCCCCAGACACCCCTGGGTTCAAGCCCCAAAGGCTGAGTTTTGGTGCACATGACTTGTGTGTACCAAATTTCATGAGTTTTTGAATATGGACAAGGTGTCAAATCTGTATTTTTGGACTAGATGGTGCTATGGAGTTAATGAAGCCCACATAGACTAATTTACCATATCACCTCAAATTGTATCATAGGACAAATGTTTCCTGAGTTTTTAGCCAACGCATGCCCCTCAAAACAATGCGGGCAAAATTTCAAAATCCCATATTCCATCCAACATGGCTGACTTCCTAACTCAGAAAATCAGTAGGTCCCAAGCACTCAAAGGTATAACAGCAGGAAGAAGGGGATAAATTAAAAAGCCTTTATTAACTGTGGCTACTCATAATAGAAATTAAAATGCCAACATGTTTCGACCACCAATGTGGTCTTCATCATAGATGATAAATCACAATGGGAGGCGGTGCTAAATAAATGTTCCAGGGACATGATGCTGTTACTGATTCAGGATGCCAAGAAGAGCAGGGAGAAATTACAGTCCCGCATCAGTGAAATTGAATCCTCGCTGCCCACATCAGGAGAACATCAAACTCCTTTTCAACAATCTATCCAAGAGGAAATTAACAAACTCGAGAATACTATCAAGAGTTTTAAAATGCGGAAGTTCAAGCGCGACAGAGAGGACTACGACAGGGGTCAGGTGTATCGTTGGAACCAACCGCGCTCATTCAGATTTTACCGACAGACGCATCACCAACCTGAGCGGCAATTACGCCCCCGCCAACCTAGGGTATCCTTCAACCTGACATCCAGTGATGACGAGGGCCGCTCCATGGGCTCTGATTCCGACTATTTTTTGGAGGAGGAGTGGCCGTTACCCCAGACAAACCGGAAAGATCAAAGAAGACGCGCCGGGGGCGCAGAGGGAGAGGAGCGCGCTCGACCACCAATATTGAGGCAGCAACCGAGGAAGAAATATCCTCGGTAATTAACCTCTCTGACGCATCTCTGTCCAAAGACCAACTAAGTGTTTTGTCTAAAGGTTTGTCATTCGCACCTACCCATAATTCCAACCTGTTCCACACGAAAGTTGATTTGTTCCGTTTCTATCGGAATTTACATCTCAAAGCTTTCTATTACAAATCTGGACATACACGGCTCCCAGCCACTAATGAAGGGGACGTTACGCATGACAGTACATCTGACAATTCTGACACTGATACACTGTTTAAGCCCAAATCATACTTTACCCCAGTGGTTTCAAACCCCTCCCTGGTTGCCTTCTGTAAAAAAGTGGACTATGAGGTACAACATTTATTTGAGACACAATCCAAACCCACGCAAAAGCCCAATTTAACTGCGAACGAACGCAAGGCACTTACAGAACTTTCTAAAATGGACGGCATAGTCATCCGGCCTGCCGATAAGGGCGGGGCCGTAGTGGTTTTATCCAAAGAAATGTACATCGCAGAGGCAACAGGCCAATTACAATCCAGGCATTATGAAAGACTGTATTCTAATCCCTTGCCCACTCTCACTTCGTTGTTTCACAATATGTTGTCCCATGCCGAGACTGAGGGTTGGATTACGGCAAATGAATGTAAATATATGACTATTGAGCACCCTTCTCTAGCCACATTCTATTTACTGCCCAAGGTACACAAACCTCCATTCGACAACCCCCATGGACGACCCATTATCTCTGGCAATGGTACTCTCACTGAACCGGCATCCAAATTCGTGGATTTCATTATTAAACCCTATGTCAGGACACTTCCATCCTTTATTGAGGACACTGTCGATGTGTTGAACAGTCTATCTAGACTTGGCAATGTGAAGTCACAATATCTGATCACGATGGATGTTGAGTCCCTTTATACGAATATTGATCATGAAGAGGGCTTACATGCATTGAGACATTTTTTGGCGGAAAGAATGGACACGAAACCTCCTTCACAATTTATTGTTGATTTGACTGAATTTATTATTTACAATAATGTCTTTGTGTTTACAGATAAGCTATTTAAACAAAAAATAGGTGTTCCTATGGGTTGTTGCTTTTCACCTAATTATGCTTGTTTATATCTGGGCCTGTGGGAAAAACTTCATGTTTTTAATTCTACTAACCCTTTCCAGCATTGCTTAACATGGTATGGGCGTTACATAGATGACCTGCTGTTCGTGTTTAATGGCACCGAGACTCAAGTCAAGGGGTTTTACCAATATCTTAATTCCATTAACCCCAACATCAAACTGTCTCTTGAGTACTCTCAAGACAGAATTGACTTTTTAGATCTCACCATTTCCATTGATCAAGATGGTAATTTGCATACAACCATCTTTAGAAAAAAGACATCTCGCAATACCATTCTTAGAGCCGATTCCTTTCACCCATCGCACCTCATCGATAACATACCATTTGGCCAATTCCAGCGGCTACGCCGTATATGCGATGATGAGGCGGAGTTTGATAAACAGGCCAATGACATGTCTGACCGCTTCAGGAAACGTGCTTACAAGTCTGATACGGTTGCCCAAGCCCGATCAAGAGCGCATGCGCTGAATCGCTCTGACATCTTAATTAAGAGGGGCCGCAAGAGAAACAAACTAACTCGTCCTTTTTTTGTTACTCAGTACAGTACTGAGGCGAAACTGGTAACGCGCATTATAAAGGATAATTGGGCCATTATCAACTCTGACCCTGAGCTACAACAGGTCTTTCCTGAACCCCCGTTAGTCTCGTATAAAAGAGCTCCTACATTGCGTGATAAACTTGTTCACAGCCATCTCCCACCCGAAAGAAAAGAGAGTTGGCTGAAGAGACCTGTGGGAGTCTACCGTTGCATGAATTGTCCTCACTGCAACCATGTTATCCCCGCGAAAGTTTTTAATGATTTTAAATCTAAAAAGGAATACAAAATAAAAGATTTTATAAATTGCAACACCACCTTTGTAATTTACCGCCTGTCCTGTCCGTGCCCGAATATATTCTATGTAGGGCGCACAAAGAGACGCCTACGTGACCGACTTGCGGAGCACAAGTATGCTATACGCACCGGCAATGCTGACTACCAGATGGCCCAGCACTTTTTGCAAGCGCATAATAAAAATGACTCCTTGCTAAAAATTGAGGCTTTGGAACATATCAGGCCTTTTGACAGAGGTGGTGACCGTATCCGCAGGCTTAACCAACGTGAGACGTTTTGGATCCACCAATTAGATGCACTTAGATACCCTGGTCTAAACGTAGATATTGAGTTCAAATGTTTCTTATAATATTGTCTATGTATGACAAGTGACAACTCTATCTGGTTTTGAATATATATTTTTTAACTAATACATGATCAGCTTATAGCTATTGCTTTGATGTATTATGGGGCAATTCTGTTTTGTGTGTTTGTGTTTTTGTGAGTAACCCCCCCTCGATGGAGGTGTGTCTTATTAATTACACACCTGATTCAGGGGTGTGGTTAAACTTTTTTAACTTGTGCTCATTCTTTGTCTTTGCTTTGCCCTGATGAAGACCACTTTGTTGGTCGAAACATGTTGGCATTTTATTTCTATTATGAGTAGCCACAGATAATAAAGGCTTTTTAATTTACCTCCTTCTTCCTGTTGTTATACCCCTGAGTGCCTGGGACCTGCTGATTTTCTGTCCTTGATAATGTTCTTAGCTCTGCTGAGGCAGCGGGAAGTGTAAATGTCCATCAGGGAAGGGAGAGGGCAGCCAATGATCTTCTGTGCTGCCTTTACTACTCTTTGGAGCCTCTCCCTGTCTGCAGCAGTGCAGCTGCCGTACCATACTGTGACACAGTATGTCAGCAGGCTCTCAATGGATGAGCAGTAGAAGGTCAACACCAGGTTGAAGTCTAGGTTGTACTTCCTGAGGACTCTCAGGAAGTGTAGCCACTGCTGAGCCTTCTTCATGACTGCTGTGATGTTCTCTGTCCAGGAGATGTCGGCAGAGATGAGAATGCAGAGAAACCGGAAGGTGTGGACCCTCTCCACACACTCGCCATTGATATGAAGGGGGGCTAGGTTAGTGCTGTGCTTCCTGAAGTCAACGATGATCTCTTTGGTTTTCTTGGTGTTCAGAACAAGGTTATTCTCTGAACACCAGGCTGCCAACTTCAGGATCTCCTCTCTGTAGGCTGCCTTGTCTCCCTTTGAGATGAGTCTGACCACAGTGGTGTCGTCAGCAAAGTTGATGATGAGGTTGTTGTTGTGGGTCAAACTGGTGTTGTGAGTGTAGAGGCAGTACAGGAGGGGGCTCAGCACACAGCCATGTGGAGAGCCAGTGCTCAACATGCGGGTGGAGGAGAAGTGGGGGCCAAGTCTCACATTCTGGGGCTGGTTGGTGATAAAGTCCTTTATCCAGGCACATGTGAGATGGGGGAGGCCGAGAGTGTCCAGTTTTCTGATGAAGATGTCCAGGATTATTGTGTTAAAGACTGAACTGTAATCCACAAAGAGCATCTGGATGTAGCTCTGGCGCTTCTCCAAGTGGTTCAGCGCAGAGTGGAGAGCTATGGCAATGGCATCCTCTGTGGATCTGTTCGCACGATCTGTTCGCACGATATGCGAACTGGTGGGGGTTGAAGTCTGGGGGGAGGTAGCCCTTGATGTGCTGAAGAACTAGTCTCTCGAAGCACTTCATGATCTGTGAGGTGGGGGTGAGATCTGGGGGTGAGGGCCACAGGGCAGGATGACTGCCTGAGCCAGGGAGAGGTTGAAGATCCTGGTGAAGGTGAGGGCGAGCTGATGGGCGCATGCTCTGAGCACCTTGCCAGGTACTCCGTCTGGGCCGGTAGCTTTCTTGGGGTTCACTGCCAGGAGCATCCGTCTGACATCGTGCTCCTGTACAGGGAATAGGGTGGGGCTGGAGCAGATGAGTGCTGCTGGGATGTTTCAAAGCGAGCAAAGAAGCAATTTAGCTCCTCTGCCAGCGGCACACTCTGGTCTCCTGTTGACTGGAAAAGAGGTGTGGCGTTGCTGGACAGGTGGGACTCTATACTCATCCTGTGGTCCATCTTGGCTTTTTTTAATTCCTCTTTTCAGGTCCGCTTAAGCAGCTCTGTACAGAGCTCGGTCATCTGACCTGAAGGCAGCGTCGCTGACCTGGCTGGTCATCCAGGGTTTCTGGTTTGGGAAAACCCAGACGTTTTTGTCCACTGTCACATTCCTGATGCAGAACTTGATATAGTCCAGTACCGTTCCTGTGAATATCTCCAACTCCTGGTGTTCAAATAAGTGCCAGTCTGTCTGATTGAAGCAGTCTTGGAGAGTGTATTGCCAGGCCAGGTTGTAACATGTTTTTTCACAGAAACATGATGTTCTTGTTTTTCTGTGAAAACAACGTCAAACTATCAACATTTAGATTTAAACTTGTGCGCTTTTGTGTCACTTTTCTATAGAAACAGATCATTCCACTGAGCTATAGAACGAGGGATACTGTACAGTCTGGATTTTCTCCGTCGCATCTATGCTCAATAAAGCCTGGACTTCTCTGTCGCTTCATTTGTCAGTTTTTGTTTTTCCATTTTTTAACGCTGATGTTAAGACCTGTATACTTGGCTAAAATTTTACACAGATTTTTAAAAATTATGGTTGCCAGTGCTGCATTGGTTCATGTTCCACCAGTCACTATACCATTACATCACTCGTGGTTCCTCTTGTGCTGGGCGAGAACCTACCCTGAAGTAGGAGCTAAAAAAGTCCCTCAAAATGGTGTTCTAAGAATCACAATTATCTTCTGTTCCTGCAGCGTGGACTCTTTAAAAAAATAAATAAATAAAAATGGAAAAAAGGGGAACTTCCTCCAAGAGTTCTAAGACCTATGAAAAGTTTCTCCAATTTAAAAGTGCCTTAAGAGTGAAGGTAAAGTGGTGGCAACACATAACCAATGACGAGATCTTGAAACGCACCAACTCTATCACCATTGAGACCCAGATCCGAAACAATAGACTCCGCTGGCTTGGTCATGTATCACGGATGGCCGATTCTAGGATTCCAAAACAACTAGTCTTTGGCAAGCTGGTGCTTGGAAAGCGTGACAGAGCTCGCCCGCGCAAACGCTGGAAGGACTGTGCAAAAGAAGATCTCCGCTCCTTTGGCCTAGCAACTGACACATGGTTCCAGACTGCACAAGACCGCCTTGCATGGAGACATGCCTTGTGTTCGGGCAGATGGCTCAGTGGGAATGCCTCTCCTCCCGAACTGCCGAGCAGCTCGAAAAGAGACACAAAAGGGCTAAGGGGTCCCCCATCGTCATAATTTGACGGGGACCGTAAGTAAGTGTGTGTTTCCACTAAAGGAACCTTTTCGGGTACTCAGTAACTTTAACTGAATCTGGCTCAAGGCGCTCAGTCGGAGCAGCACTTATCACAAACCCTCCGGCACCATGACCTCCAACAACCACATTAAAAAGCCCAGAAACAGTCCAAGTTGCTATCCAGTGCAACATTTCTTAATCGTGGTGTTGAACTACCAGTACCCTTTGATTAAGACCACCAGGACTAGCCTAGGCCAAGTCAAGATCAAGTAAAAATTAAACAAAGACCCAGTCTCAAAAAGATTGGGCTGTGACTGTGCAACTCGGAGGCTTGAGCTTCTCAACAGAGTTCTCCTTACATCTCGGGGGTCAGTCTTCCTTTTTACATCTCATCAGATAAGTGTGAGGATTCTATGTCTACACTTGCATCTCCGAGTTTCTTTCAGGTTGATTAATGGCCAACCAGCTGAGCCAATGCATACAACTGCTTCTCTCAGCTCGCATACATGTAAGACCTCCCTCTTGTGCTAGAATCCCTAAAGTCAAAGTCCTTCCCATGCCAAGACCTGGTCTTCCCAGGCAGTCTCCCATCCCAGTAATAACCAGGCCTTTAATGTGCATTGGGCTGTGCCAATCTCTGCTTCTATAGCCCTATGCCTCTTGCCTATACAGCTAGGGTTACAGTGGAGGGCTGGTCCTCTGATAACTGTGAGAGTTTGCCTCCCCACTCGCATCTGTATTGCAGCATGTCTTGCCAGACAGCAGTAGGTACCATTTTTGTGACGGTCTTTGGTATGATCTCCTGATCGAGGGGCAGGCATGCTAACTACTATGTCAGTACTATGCTTGATGTGCATGTATTGTGTGGTGGCCAGATGATTTGATGAACCTTGTCCAGGTCATATCAGTTGTAGTCTTCAATCAGGGTGAACCTGTAGATCTCCAAGCAGGAGTCACATGGGGTTTGGTTAGCTGAAGGCCAAGATTAACTGATTTCAGATGTGGCTTCTGCTTACATAGGATGAGAACCTTCTTCCACAACAGCACCTTTAAAATTGGATGCCCCTGCCGTAGACCATATCTTGCTTAGCCTTGTGTTATTTGAACCATCCATCCATCCTCAAGTCAACTTTCCCCTTTCAGGAACGCTGTAACCTTAGGACCATTTTAAGAGCTTGAGGTCCATTTCCACTGTGGGGAGTATTCTGGAGGAACTATTTCAGGAGCTCATTAGGGTTAGGTGTTATCTAGTAGATTCCTGGCTCTGTCCAGTGTGGTGTTGTTTTTAATAGTGTGGCCCATTTATAACCCTCTTACCTTGCAGAGGTAAGACAGAATGGATCCTTAAAGTTTCTAGAAAGGCTGGACCCCTGGGTGGTGGATGTCTTCACCATGGTGGCCTCCAGACCTACTCTATGCCCATCTTCTATCTTGACTTAGTGTTTTCTCCTCCTGGTAGTTATTAGTTAGAGGTTTACCATTGCAGGAAGTCTGTGCTACTCCGAGATGAGTGTAACCATGTGCCTTGGAGGGATGAAATGGTAACACAAGTGATTGTGGTTCTATGAACCCTAAATAAATGTCAGGGTTCCTTGTCATTTGGAACTTTGGCCAGTTTGGCAAGAAGGTTCTGGAGAATGATTGATTGATTTGTTGAAAGACAGCAGTATTTCTTGTCAATGCAGAGGTATTCAGGGGTTGTACGCGCCCTCTGGTGGTGCTTCTTCTACAAGGCTCATATTCCCCCTCCAGTTTTCAGACTGTGTACGTTTTATAGATTTAATCATTACAAATGTTTGAAACGCATCTTTTAATGCATCCTTTTTTTTAATGAATATCAGGTTATCTGTGATCGACGAGTCATCTTTCCTGTCTCATTCAGACATCAGCTACGACAGGACTGATGATGACCTGGTAGGTTCAGGCCACCAACAACAGGTTTTATAAGAATGTTAATTTGAAAAATATTGCATTATACATACCACACAGCCGAATCCTGTCTCCAACATGGCGGATTGTGTTTGTAGGATTTGGACAGTACGGCTGTTGTGAAGCCTCTGAAGTCGAGATCTCGGGAGAAAAGAGTGAGCATCATTCATTTGGTCTTTCTTCCTGTTTTTACTTGTTGATGTACACAATTGCAGTGTGTTTATGTGGAATATGTTATTTGGAGAGAAACGCGTGTTTTGGTGTGTTTTTTTTTCCTTCTGTTTTCGTCCTGCGCATTTTCAGCGTTCGTCGATGGGGCCTAGCGTCGGATTTCCGATCCAGAAACGTGGGCGACTTGGTGGACGTTCTGGAGATCTGCTCAGCGTGAGACCATCGGAGAAGGTTCATGAGTCTTTTTTTTTTTTTAAACACGTTAGATTTCACTGTAAAACGCTGTTTTGCAAAATTGTACAAGATGAAATTGATAAGTCAATAAATAATGTTAATTGTAGCAAATGTCGGAAATTAAATGCTTAAATTTAATGACTTGTGTAAACAAACACAAGAAGCTGTAAAAATTATGCACAAGGTTATTTTGCATAGCAAAAGATTTTAATATCCACTAAATTTCTCGGAATATTTGAACTTGCGTAATCCAAATGATTTAACATAATTGAAAGGACACTAATATAAAGCAACACGTTTTATTGGTAAACTGATGTGCAGTCAACACAACGAACTTCCCTCCAAATTCCAACACTTTTTTTTTTTTAAACATATAAAAGTTTTAATAATCCAGCAATGTCTCCTTACTCACTAATCTGAACATGTCAGATCATTATTACAACCCCGATTCCAAAAAAGTTGGGACAAGGAACAAATTGTAAATAAAAACAGAATGCAATAATTTACAAATCTCAAAAACTGATATTGCATTCACAATAGAACATA
>JAODJS010000028.1:44904865-44915896 GCA_027576325.1 Sciades assimilis | reverse complement strand
TGATGCACAATACATGAAACATAAACTGAAGGTGATGCAAAGTTATATATTTTTTATAAGTTTCTTCTATTTCTTTTATAGATGGATGGATGTTTTTAGTTATTTTTGTAAGTACAAAGTCAACAGACATTATGTGTGTAAATTTGAAGTGGATATATGTGCTGAAAGTATATTACAAAAAATAAGTGTGTGAACACTGATATTCCCTCAGTGTGTATATATGCATTCTGAGTACTGTATAGACATGCAGCAT
This sequence comes from Sciades assimilis, assembly GCA_027576325.1. NCBI lineage: Eukaryota > Metazoa > Chordata > Actinopteri > Siluriformes > Ariidae > Sciades > Sciades assimilis. The sequence continues at coordinate 44,915,643 of JAODJS010000028.1, read as the reverse complement.
GGGTGTGTTTAATTATAGTCTGTTTTGCAGGCACTGATTCGACTTCAGCTTGCAGTTAGTTTCCAATCCCATCATGCACTGTTAGCATGTTTGTCATTCACGGCAATCTCTCTTTAATCTGTTAGCCAGTTAGGTTCCCTCACCTGAGACACTGTAGCCTAGGCTTTTAAACACGTTCTCACTCTCAGTCCACATCTCGTGGAATTTTTTCAATAATTCTTCAGCAGAGGCTTCAGGGGATACCTTCACCTCTGGGGCCTTTTTCTTCACAGCATCAGCATAAGAGAATGGAACATGCTGTGAGAGAACGCTCTCAGAATGTTTTGATACGGTTGTTGTGCTTCTTGTCCCAGTTATCTTTGTGCCAGCTTCATCGACAGTGGAGTAATGCTCTGTAATGTTTTTTGTCTCTGAAAAGCCACGTGGACCAGCTGATTTTCCCAGCATTATATCTTTCAGCAGAGGTGATGTTTGCTGGGAGATCTGCTGGAATGTCTGTTGAGACTCATGCTTTGAATCTTGAGGTATGGTTTTGCCAACTCTTGACATCTGCTCCTCCTGTTTGCTTTTCTGTTCTTTCACAGAGGAACTTTGCTCAGCCGTTTCAGAAATGCCTTTTACAACCTTGATGTTATAGTCTGGTTTATCTAGGGTTTCACTTTCAATGCCAGACTGATCTAGGATGTCAGTAGGTGTTTTACTGGTGTAAATCTTTGGATCTGGGCCCTCAAATTTGTTGACCAGTCCAGATAAGTCCAGCTTGAGAAAACCTGCTTCTTCCTCTGGTACTTTAGTTTCACCTTCTTCTCTATCCACTTCCACTTTAGCCTCTTCCACTGAACATTCAGAGTCTTTACACTCTTTTAGAATCTTTCTGTCCTCAGCAGGTTTAGAATCAGTTCTGACTTGACAATGAAACGTGGATGGCACTTCCACAATCTCGGACTTCTTCCCTGTAACTGGCTCAGGATGATGTGCAGGATCAGGTGAAGGTCTATGAGAAAGTTTATCCCCTTCTTCTGAACCTTCAGAAACTTTATGCTCTTTCACAATGCTTCCTTCCTCAGGAGGCTTAGAATCCATTTTAATTTGACAATGAAACATGGATGGCACTTCCACAATCTCAGACTTCTTCCCCATAACTGGCTCAGGATGATGTGCAGGATCAGGTGAAGGTCTATGAGAAAGTTTATCTCCTTCTTCTGAACCTTCAGAAACTTTACGCTCTTTCACAATGCTTCTTTCCTCAGGAGGCTTAGAATCCATTTTAATTTGACAATGGAACATGGATGGCACTTCCACAATCTCAGACTTCTTCCCTGTAACTGGCTTAGGATGATGTGCAGGATCAGGTGAAGCTTTATGAGAAAGTTTTGTCCCTTCTTCTGAACCTTCAGAAACTTTACGCTCTTTCACAATGCTTCCTTCCTCAGGAGGCTTAGAATCCATTTTAATTTGACAATGAAACGTGGATGGCACTTCCACAATCTCAGACTTCTTCCCTGTAACTGGCTCAGGATGATGTGCAGGATCAGGTGAGGGTTCACGAGAAAGTTTAGCTGTTGCTTCTCTGAGCCTTGTTAGACTGCTAGCTCTCCCAAAAGTGGGTGATGGAGATGCTCTGTTTAAACGTGATGTAGGTGTTTCAGACCTGCGTGGTGGAGGAGTAGGTGGCGTTGGTGGAGGTGATGGTGCTACTTTCTGTGGTGACTCAGTTCTTCTTGTGGATTCAATGGTGATAAATGTGGGTGAGGGTGAGCGCATTTTTAATGAAGGTGATGGTGATCTGGGGTCAGGAGGATTTTTGCTCTTGCCTTGCTGCTTGCAACTTTCATGAATGATTTTTTTCTCCTCTACTTTCTTTTCCGTTTCAAATTTTCTGGAGTCTATTGTGATTTTTGAAATCCTTTGAGCAGCCTTACCCAAAATCATTTTCTCAGATGTAGCTTCACATTCATGTTTTTCAGTAGCTGAAACATTCCTTTTGACATTCATTAGTTTTACTTGAACAAGATTTTGTACATGAGCAACAATTTCTTTGAGTTTCTCCAAATTATGGTCGTCTACACTTGTCACCAAGCTGTTTTTTTCCTCTGGTCCAATAATCCACTCTGGGATTTCATTGACTAATGTCTTCACACTCTTGAAGTCCATTTTCTCTGTAACGTCCTGTAACTCTGAGATAGAAGACAGCAACTTCTGAGCTTCTGCACATCTTTTTAATGCTTCTGTGCTCTCTGTCAAAGCCTTGGAAGGCTCCCTTTGTGTTGGCTCCCCTGTCACATTTATGCTTTCATCTTTAGATTTCTGTTGGCTGTCAACCTGTTCTTTCTTTTTCAGAGAAATCTTGGCCTGTTTTTGAGACTTTGCCATAGTGCCCCGTTGCTGCAAACTTTGCCGAACTTTACTCTCTGTGCTGGTGATCTCTTTGTGCACTGCAGTGTGTTCTTCTTGAGTGGTTTTGTAGGTCTGCATCACTGCAAATTCCTCTTGTGTCTGATGAGATGTCAGAACTGGAGATTTTACCTTTGAGGTGGAGGCAGGCTGAGGAAGAGTAGCATTACTTTGTGTTTGCCCTTGGGCTTGTTGAGCTGTGTCCTTATCCTTCTTAGATTTAGCTTTCTTCTTTTTCTTTGGCGCAGCCAAGCCATCCTCAACCTGCTTTTGTGTGGCCTGTTTCTCCGGTGCCACCTTTACCACTTGAGTTTGAGCTGCTGGCTTTGTTTCTGTGCCATCATCTTTCTTGCAGCCTTTCTTTGCTTTTTGAACCTTTTGCTCAGCTTCTTTAATTGCATTGTCAATCTTGACCTTTGTAGGTTTGCCCTGATCAGGGGACGTCTTTCTCTGGCCTGTTTTTACAGAGATGCCAATTTTCTTATTGTCCTCGACTGAAGATATTTCAGCCAAACTATTATTTACAATATCTTTCTTGACACTTTCTATCTCAACTGCACTACTCACAGCGCCATCTGTAGAGACAACTGGATGACCTTTATCTTCACCGAGTGCCAGTACATTTGTGGTTACCTGTGCAGTATTGCTAATGACCATTTCTGACTGTTTAACAGAAGTAGAGGTCACTTGTTGAATACTAGTTGTCAATGACCTGTTTTTTTTCTTCTTTTTAGATACGGTAGGTGTAGTCTGCTGCTGAACCGTAGCGATTTGAGATGTCTGATTAGAGATAATGGACTGCTTAGCTGAGGAAATCATGGCAGCTTCAGAAGGAGATTTTTTATTTGTGGTAGAGATTAAAGGCTTGCTTGGTGGAGCTTCTGAATGTGCAATCTTCTTGGATGAATCATACACTTCTAAGTCTGATGTCATTTTGGTCACTTTATTTTCAGTTTTCTCTCGAGAGAAATCAAACGGTATGCGCTGTTCAGAATGTGCAGTGCTCTTGCCTCCTGAGGAAGGCATTTCAAGGACTGTGCTGACGGACTCATACATGTCAATTTCAAAGAGTGGTGAGCTCAATGATGTGTCGCTCTCCTTTTGCTGCTGTCTGTATTTTTGCTCAGCCTTAATTAATGGAGTTTTGAAATTACTTATCAGAGATTTGCTTTGTGGTGGTGGTGGTGAATCTGGTGGAATGAGACCCAAGGGAGGATGTGGGAACTCAGGTGGCTCCCCTGAAATGGATGATTGGATCTCAGATGAGACCAGAGTTGATGAGACTGATGAAACCATACATTCTGTCTTCGCTGTGCTGACATTTTTCACTGTGTCAGTGTTTGTAGGCAGTTTCACAGCTGATCCGGAATGTATAGCCATTTTGTCAAGACGTATGGCTGGTTCCAACTTTGGCACCATACATAGAACTGGAGCTTTGACTGGCTTTACAGTCAGTTTGTTAGGCTTGCTTGGTGTTATATTAGGAATGAGGTCTAGCTCCATCTGAGTTGGAGGAGGAGGAAGGAATTCTTGTTCAATTGCAGGAGGAGGTGGTGGAGTAGGAGGGGGAGGCAATTGGTCGGGATCTGATTTTATTGAGTCACAAGGAGGAGGACTGGGTGGTGGAGGAAGGTCATTATCACCCTGGATAACAGGAAGAGTGGTAGGAAAGGAAAGGCTATCATAATCTGGAGGAGGCGTTGTTGGTGGAGCAGGGAAGTCAGGCTCAGGCACTGAAGATGGTAGAGATGCTACTGGAAAGCTTTGCTCTCTGTCTTTGGTTTTATCTAATTTTATTATACCTTTAAGATTTGCTCTGAGGTTGCGGAATTCGGTTTTTAAAGTTTTAACCTCATGAGTTTGCAATATTGTTTTATGTTCTAGCACAGTGGTTTTTGGCGTATGTGCACTGGTTGTGTTTTGATTGGCGTGTGTGTTTTTCCCTTGAGATTTGGCTTCACTTTGCACGGATTTGCTGGTTACAAGTTTTTGCACGTTCATTGTCTGACTGTCTTTGGTTAAATTCTTCGCTTTACTGGCAGTTGACTGGATGTCTTGTTGAGAAGGAGGATGGGAGTTTGCTTTGGGAACTTTTACTTTTCTCATCGGTTTTCTTCTGGGAATCTTTGGGCTTGTTTGCTGTGCTGTTTCGAGCAAGCATTTTATTGTGCCTTTAACATCCCCTTTTATCACCTCCTCTTTCTCTGACTGCACCTGCTCCTGTGTCTCATACAGTGATTTTATTGACAGCTTCACATCACCCTCTGTGCTGGCCCTGCGTTGCATTCTGGGAGATAAAGGAGGTTCTAATAAGAGCTGAATTGTCCCTTTCACATTTCCCTGGACTTCTAAGTCTTGCTGGTAAACCTTGCGCTCATTAGAAGCTTCTTGTAGACTCTGCAAGGCTGAATTAATGTCACCTTTTACAATTTCATCCTTCTCCACTTCTCTCACTGCTCGTTTGGCTTCCTCCAGAGATTTTAATGCACCTTTAATATCACCTGGGACTAAATCTTCGATAACAATTTCAACTTTAGCAGTAGCCAAGTCTTTCAGCGATTCCAATGCTCCTTTGATGTCGCCAGGGATTATCTCAGGCTTTTCTATCTCTTTAGCATGCATTTGGGCATCTTGAAGAGACTTGAGGGCAGTAGATATGTCACCTTTAACAATATCCTCTTTCTCCAGAACAACTGACTGATTTATAGACTGTACCAGTGAGTTCAGAGTGGCTCTTAAATCACCTCCTACTATTTCCTCTTTCTGAAGATGTTCAGTTGAAGGCTCTGTCATGAAAACCTTCACCGTGGTATGGACATCACCAGGCACGATATCTTCCCTATCCACTAGGCGACAGATTTTAGCCTGATTACACATAAGGCTTTGTTTTGTCCCTCTAATATCACCGCCGACAATTTCTTCCTTTACTTGCTTACTTATTTCTATCTCGTCACGCTCTGCTTGGAGCTGTTTCAGGTAGTCCAGAGCCCCAGACTCAATACAGGTTGAATAAAAGCTCACATTTCCCTTTTCCGTGTCATCTACTTAATTTTAACAATCTGTTCTGTGTCTGGATTATAAATTTTTTCAAGACAACCTTTGACATCGCCTTTGATCACATCATCTTTTTCAATATTGATATTCTCTTGTTTATTAAAAAGAGAATATATAGTCATGCGAACATCTCCTTTTTCATCCTCCTGAATAAGAATGCCATGCTTGGCTGTGTTCTCTTCTTTCAGTAGGTTGTTTATGGCTTCTTGAATGTCACCTCGGATAATTTCCTCTCTTTTTACATTAACGCCAGTCTCCTGGTTGAACAGCTGTTCCACAGTGGTACTGATATTTCCTCTTTCCTCTGCACTGATAACAATTCCATTTTCTTTGGTCTCGTGCCTGTAAAGGAGATTCATCATGATGTTCTGCAAGTCTCCTTTGATAATTTCTTCCTTCTGAATCTCAGGGGACTCTTTATTCATTAGATTATACTTAGCCATGCGCACATCCCCAATCTCATCAGCCTCTATTATAATCCCTTTGGATTCCACCATTTTGTGACAGTATAGCTCATTAAGAGTTTCTTTTATACTTTTACCAACGATTTCAGTTTTCACTGCACTGTTCACATTGAAATTAGGTAATGGAGTAGTCTCAAAAAGCCAAGTTGTTGTTTTGACGTCTCCCTTGGGTATTTCTTCATGAATGAGCTGCTTAGTCTCCCCCTTTTCACTGATGCTATCGAGTGGATTTTTCTCAAAAAACCACACAGATTGTTTAACATCTCCTTTGACTTGTTCTTCCACAACAACTCTCTCCATTTGGTTTTCTGCGTTTTCCCCATGGATCTGATCAATGGTGTGAGTCTCAAACATCCACTTCGCTGCTCTCACGTCACCTTTATGAATCTCACTCATGCTGACGGTACGGACTAACTTCTGTGACATCAAGTCAGATTCAAAGCGCTCTTTGTTTGCCTTGACATCACCCCCTTGAATGTCTTCCACAGTTTTAAAAGACATTTGGCTATGGTCAGTAATCTTGTCAAGAGGTTGGGTTTCAAATTTCCATCTAGCAGAACTGACATCACCTTTTAGAACATCCTCTTCGGTAACAGCTTTGATTAGGTGGACTTCATCAGTATCTCTAATGGAGTCAAGAGGCTTTGTTTCAAATAACCAGCGGGTGCCTACGACATCCCCTTTCAGTGTCTCTTCTTTTGTAAGTGTGGTCACCTCATGGTAATGTCCTTCTTTGTCCTGGATCGCATAAAGTGGCTGAGATTCAAACATCATTGCATAATTTTTAACGTCTCCTTTCTCCTCATCCTCACATATTATTCTGTGCAGTTTTTTCATCTCTAACTCAGAAGAAATCTCTTGTATTTTGTCTAAGGAACAGGTCTCAAAAACGAAACGGCCCTTATCCACATTGCCTCCCTGGATGTCAGTCACAGTGCGTGTCCCCTTTATTTCATCTGGGTTTTCATGGATTGTATCTATTGGATGGTTCTCAAAGAGCCATTTGCAGTTTCCTACATTTCCTTTCTTAATGTCCTCAGCCTGGTCTGACCTCAACTGGCGCATGAATTCCTCCGAGGTCGAAGTCATGACATCAGAGGACTGGTTCTCAAATATGTATTTCATTCGTGATACATCTCCAGATTGGATATCAATCTCAGTCACCTGCTTAAAAGTGCATCCATCCTCTCCAGTGATGTTTTTGATGTTCTCAGTCTCAAAGAGGAAGCAAGCCGTACGTACATCTTTTCCCTGAATGTCTTCTTGTTTTACAGTGCATACTTTCAATACAGTCTCAGACTCATCTCGAATGGTATCAAGCGCTTGGGTTTCAAAGAGCCAGGTGCAGGTTTTAACATCACCTTTATAAACCTCATTATTTCCTTTTTCACTATTGAGCTCAACGTTTTCGTTCAGCACATCCATCGGTTTGGTCTCAAATAGCCACTTACAGGTCTTTACATCACCTTTGACGATATCAGTTGTCTCTTTAATAAAACACTCTTCATCTTCAATATTGCTGAAGTATTTGATGGCATCAAGAGGCTGAGTTTCAAAAAGCCATTTAGCTGTTTTGACTGTACCTGTTTCAATCTCTTGCTGAGTAATCCCTTTAATGACTTGGTACTTTCTTATACTTTCATCAAACTGGTCAATGGGACAGGTTTCAAACATCCATTTACAGGTTTTCACATCTCCTTTCACAATCTCTTCACGCCTCACAGTTTTTACTTCATGATAGTGGCCTGAGCTATCCTGCATGGCATAAATTGGTGTAGATTCAAAAAACTCTTTGTTGGATTGTACAGAGCCTTTGGTCACACCTTCAACTTGAATCTTCTGACTTTCATCATGTCTGCTCATATCATATGTTTCAAAGATTTGCATGTAATTTGTTACATCCACTTTTTCAATATCCTCTACATTCACTGTTCTAGTTATTTCCTTTTTTTCATCCCTAATTTGTTCTAGTGGCTGGCTTTCAAACACCAGTTTCTGGTGTCGTACATCACCCTTCTCCTCTTCAGCTGTCACTCTTTTTTTGAGTTTCCCCACTTCTGCAAGTTCCTTCAACTCATCTTGGGGAACAGTTTCAAAAATTTGTCTGGCACTGTGAACATCCCCTCCAATAATTTCTTCAGTTGTCACAGGTCTAGCATTTGAATCATCCTTTAATGTGTCCATAGGTTGAGTCTCAAATACCCAGCAATTCCTGCGCACATCACCTTTGTAGCTTTCTTCATCTATCTGTTCAATGTTAATCATTTTCATCACTTCCTTCTTTTCCTCTCTGATATCATCAAGTCTCTGGTTTTCAAATAGCCATTTCTGATGTTTTACATCACCTTTCTCTTCTTCTGAAGCAGCTATTTTATTTAGCTTTCCCAGTCTATCATCCTCATTTTGTATGTCCTCTAGAGGTGGATTCTTCATCATCCATTGTTGGCGTCGTAGGTCCCATCTGTCCTCATCATTTGCCATCCTTTTCTTCAGTTTTCCCACCTCTGGCAGTTCTTTCAATTCTTCTGATGGTGCCGTTTCAAATAAATGTCTTACTGTTTGTACATCACCACCAATGATTTCAGTGGTGATGGGTCTGGAGTTGGAATCGTCTTTTAGAGAATCCATGGGCTGAGTCTCAAACACCATGCATTGTTTACGAACATCAGTTCCAAGAATTTCCTCTTTCTGTTGCCCAAGTATCCTTTCCCACTCTTCATTTGAAGAGCTCATCCTTTTTGTTTCAAATAACCATCTTCCTTGTTTCACATCATCTTTAATATTGTCTTCCAATGAAATACTGGAGATGAGTCTAACTTTGGAAAGGTCTTTGTTGAATTTTTCAAGAGGCTGTGTCTCAAAAAGCCACCGTGATGTTTTGATATCTCCTTTCTCCGTCTCTTCACGGCGAACACAGGTAATTTCCACTATTTGACCTGAGTGCTCCCTTAAAACACACATACACTGGGTCTCAAAGTGCCAGACAGTTATCTTAACATCAGCTTTAATCTCTTCCATGACAGATTTCAGACTGAGAAGGTGCTTTTCATCCATGGTTTCAGTATCACCCAGATGATCTATTCCTTGATTTTCAAACATGTACTGCATAGATTTCACATTACCATGGGTTGCTTCTTGTGTGAAGACAACCTCTTTGGTTTGCTCATCATCACCATGCATCTTATTCAGTGAGTCCATTGGCTTTGTTTCGAACAACCAGGCTGCTGCACGGACTTCTTTGTTACCTATTTCATTGTAAGAAGCTTTCTTTGCATAATAACTAGTGTCTAGTTCTAACACGGGTTGAGTCTCAAACAACAAAGCAGTGTTTTTTACATCACCTCCAGCTATGATCTCTTGCTGAACTACATTTCTGCTGTCTTCATCATCATCATCTGAACAGTTCTTAATGCAGTCCAGAGGTTTATTCTCAAACATCCAGCGCACAGACTGTACCTCCCCTCTCAGGATTTCATCCCATTCCAGATATTCTCTCTCTGGGCTCCTGTTCGGGCTACTAATGCTGTGTTCAAACTGGTGTATGGCATCCTGTACATCACCTACCATCTCCTCTTCCATGTCCATCTCATTTACCTCATTATATAAATCTTGCTCCAGGTCTTTCCTAACATCAGGGTGAATGTGCTTGCACAGGCGCTTCACTTCCATTAGTTCTCTCTGTTTACAGTATTGGTCTTTGTGAATGATGTGCTTCTTTGGGGGTGTTGGTTCAGGGGGCTCTGGGAAATCTATGTCTTCAGAGAGATCCTCCAGTAAATCTGGTGGTGGAGGAGGTAAGTAATCCAAGTCTTCATCATCATTAGAAGGCACAAATCTTAAATGCCATGAATCTGTTCCAGAAGCTTCTACTGTTTCGTTTGATAGGACAGATATGTCATCCATGAAAGCCTGATGGAATACATTTACATCTGAGGCCTGCTGAGAATGGGTGACTTTATGTTCAGTCTTTTATAGGGAAAGAAAATGTGATTGTATTATTCAGCAGAGGTATCTGAGCCCATTTTTATCACAGCTAAAATGTCTGATATGATTGGGCAATCAAGTTAAATACTTCTTTGCCCTTTTTGCTCAAAGCTCTTTTTTTCAAAGTAGATGGACATAGAAAATAAAAAAATAATGGTCCTAATTAATGGTAATCAGTAGTATGATGGTTGGTAATTATTGTGTACATCCTGTACGTGATAGCCCCAAACACAGAGGACTAAGAAAAATAATTATAACGATGGGTAATTACCTTAATTTTCTTATTTGGGGCAGCTTCCTCAATGGTTTTCTCAAAGTGCCGTGCCAGTTCTTTGGCTGAAAGTTTTGGATAATACTCCTCTTCTTCTGCAACCATATACATAATACATTTTAAATTAGCCTTGATTTGCAGAAATAACAATAGCCACTAGTTAATAGCTACTTAGTTAAGTGAAATAATACATTGTTTCATTACTATTTTAACCAGGAAACTACTACAATGGGGAAAGCAGTTATATACATTCATAATAAGCAGTCAAAATACCTATGAATATGCAAATTTGAAATACTCCTTCCTCAAAACCTAGGCCCCGTCTACACGAGTATGCGGCCTCACCCAATATGCTGTCATTTAAAAAAAAATCTCCATAAACATTGCGCCGTTTCGATTCACTGGAAACGACCCAAAACGCTGTAGTACATTGTCAAGCCTGTAGGTGGCGACGTGATGCCACGGGACCAAAACACTAAACCTGGAAGTGACGTCATGGAGCATGCGCATACCGGTCGCAAGCTGTTCTCAAATCAAGCTCATAACACGGGAAGTTTTGTTGCTCCTTGCAGTAAAATAAAAGCAGAAGGTTTTGTTGTAGCAGCTGTAAT
>JAODJS010000028.1:37316187-37331441 GCA_027576325.1 Sciades assimilis | reverse complement strand
CTGTCAAATTTTAATCATGTTAAATACATATGCATCATTTTTAAAATACCCAATTTTTATTTCAAATATTTTATAAATCTTTATAGAATTTTCTAGTTTCAAATAGAAATAGTAATTCTAAAATTATTCACGTACACATTATGAATTCCCTCCCGAAAGAGAAGAATGTTTAGATCATTAAGTCACTGATCTCACAAGCCACATGTGTATGTTAGTAGAAGCCATTATCTAATATCTAAGGTAGTTTAGATAATTCTGAAACTGGGACCAATGTGTTTCTTCCTCTGGAAGTAATTCAACCCTTAAATGAAACAAGTAGGAAGCACATGATTTTAACAACAATAAGTGCTCCAGCTCGCTCTGTACTTACATTTCAAAGCTCCTGAGTCACTAAACTTCAGCCCACTGACAAGAAAATGAGCAAGAACAAGCACACCAATTTGAAAAGCAGAAAATGACGCACTGACACGTTACAATGTGTGATTCATCGCCACCTCCTCTCCTCTATTTCAATACAAGCTGTCTATGCTGCGGTGAGCTCAGTTGGACCATCCAGACTGACACAGCAGGACATAACAAACACACACACATGTACCCAGTACACACACTCACACACACCGTCTGCCATGCACAGACTGCCAGAGAGAAATGGGCAGTGAAGAGAAAAGATCTATACTGATAGCATGTAAGCTCATCTTGTTCATTAAAATAACACAAAGATATCTATAATAGTATTATCTCAACAGATGTGTTTATATGAATACAATACTTAACATACATCAAATAAACATGATCATTTTAATTTTCAGCATTCACATTTCTAATTTTATTTTTGAAAAGAGAAAACTATATAACGACAATTACTGAAAATGTTTTGTGAATATATTTGTGTTCTGTCTGATGGAAATTGCATTTTATAAACATTTTTTTGGGGGGGGGAATAAGTAAAGGTTATATTTAAGTGTATAAACCCTCATAAATTAAAATCACAAATGAATATACGTAATACCCACAGTAATGCTCTAAAATCATGACTAAGATCTGTGGATATGTATGAATAGGTTATCCTCTCTTATGTAACTAACTGTCCTGAAAGATCGACGGTGTATGAGGAGTTGGTGAAACGAATACAAGTGTGTGAGATGTACCACTACTGGTTAGTGGGCTGGTATTTGTATACTTTAAGATGGGGCTGAACTGGGTTATTTTGCCCAGAAATTAAGGGGGTAAATCAGAGCTTGTGCGATCTGAGCCTGGCCCAGCCGGCAGTGCGTGGGGGTGACTCAGTGACTCTCCTGGTGACTAACAACACAAATATGGAATTTAAAAGTAGTTTCAGTGCTGCTACGGCTCCACACAACCGCCGAGAGAGTGACAAGCAGGTGGACTGGTCATTTTCCCCTTACTCTCTCTCTGTCTCTTTCCTGATTTAGTCCAGGTGAAAGGTGAGCTCGTGAAAGAAAATGGCGTTGAACCCTTGTACAATGTAGGGTTTCCCAGAACCCATGTGAAACTCAGTACTTTCTTCTGACTGCAGAGTTGACTGTTGGAGATGAAGCCAGAAGAATGTACTGGAGATTAAAGGGAATGAGTTAGATTGTACCACTTCTAAGAACAGCATTACCTGTCCAGACCTTGCTCTGTGGCCTCGCCTTTATTGGACTTCCATAAACCATAAAGATCATGTTGGTAGAGTTGTTTCGTTGGGAACATAATGTTAGAAAGATTAAAAATGACAATTGGGGAAAATCTGTCACATTATCACCAATTTCTACTTCTTCTACATATATTTTTTCAAGAAACTTTATTAATAAGGTGTTATTGATAATACCATTACCCAGTGGTTTACTGAAGCATGTTTCTGTCACCTGCCATATAAATTCACAAATAGGTTCACTTCTCTGAATAAAGACAAATCTGCTTGTTTCCATTTTTCCAAGGATAATATAACAGATGTTAAGTTTTATGGAAAGACTGTGATGTCTGTGGAGAACTAAGACACTGCAAGAGGTTATTTCTTCAGCTGCACATTGTCGTAGACAGCATGTGAGGCTCTGGGGGCTCCCCTTGAGAAAGCACGGCTGTAGTTTATAAAGCCTCATTAGGTTCATTGAATATGCTGGAAGCGACTAAAGAGTGTCAGACATTTGCCTTATTTAGAGACACTGACCATTTTACAGACACGCAAGCAGGGGAGTTTCCTGCTTTTGAGGATCCGCGGCATAGCCTAGGCGTTCTCCGTCAGCCTTGCTTGCTTTTTTCCCCTCCTCCCACTATACTCATTTTTTTCTGAATGGGTGTCCTCTGTCTAACCTCTCAATTCAGAGCACTCTGAAACAGGACACTGTGCTGAACAGCGATAGGTTGCCAGAGAAATGCTCAGCCCCTCAAAGCCAGCTATAGGACCTCTGGGAGTCAGTCTGCAGTGTATAATTGCTTGACGAGAGAGAGAGAGAGAGAGAGAGAGAGAGAGGGAGGGGACACTAGAGGAAGGGAGGGAGTAATTCAGAGTGAGAAGCGAGGGAGGGAGAGGATTTTAAATCGGATGACAGTGATAACAGTGATAGTCAGCTCAGGCTCGAGTGGCGAAAGGGTCTCAGCTGGATCAGGAGGCCACCTTTGGCTTGACATCTATAGCTTTTATCACCAATGTTGCTGTCACTTTAAGACTGTTACTGATTAGCCGCCAAAGAATGTGACTGGAAAGAGAAAAAAAAAGGACAGACCAAAAAAGAGAGACAGAAAGGAAGAGAGAAAGAGTGAGTTTCAAGCTGGGAATCATATGGAGAACACCAGTAATATGTTCAAGCTGACTGGATCTCTGTTTTAGTTTCCAGCTGTAATTCCGGCATGCTGACATTCTGTGAATCTGATCTCTTTTTCTCTCTGTGTTTCTTTCTGTCTCTCTGTGATTGTGGCTTCTGAAGGGGCTGGACAGGGAGAAGACTAGAAGAACCAGCACATGCAAGCAACGTTCAGCCATCAGGAAATACTCCTTTCACCCAGACTGAGTAAGTGAACAAGGGGGGCAGACAGAAAACTCTGGCTACTAATGGATATCATATGGCACATGTTAAAATTGAGAAATTGTTTGCAGATTTGTGATAACTAGTCTGAGAAAAGTTAGAATTACAAACCGATCATAAGGGCAAATGTGCTTTATTTTAATGTATATTAATTATATATGTGTGTGTGTGTGTGGTCTTTATTTGGCTATATGTGCTTTGTGTGGCTAGGACTGCCATTTATTAGATATTCTTGCTTTCTCAGTGTGTCACAAAAAGAGTCTTATTAAGGGGATAGCTCTTATGGTAACTGAAACTGATTTTTGAGCTGCTATAGGAGACAAGTCTGGACTTTTTGTGGTATGACAGGCTGGGTTTTTTTTTTACTTTTGTATGGAATAATTTGAGCTGTTCCCTGCATAGGCTAATCTATTTCTTAAAAAAAAAAATTGAGGGGAATTCCCCTTGGTGGCAATCATGAGATTCTCTCCCTCTGGATGCCCCCCTTCTGAATAAGCTGTGGTTGCTTCTACTGAATTCTGAATGAGGAACTATGTACACACTGTCCTATACAGCACAGTGCTGTTTCTTATGAATGAATGGGCTGGAGAAAGTCCAGCGGTGATTGGTCAGTTGCTCTTGACTAATCAGATGACAAGCTCTCTGGTTAGCCCATGAGTGGCCAGTCAGTGGGTGGAGTTACCAGTCTTTATTCTTGCAGTACCTTCTGCCTCTTACTGAACAGCTGTTAGGGTATCGCTGGACTGAAACCTATTAGACAAAAGCTATTGGGGTTGTGTCTCTGTGTGTGTGTGTGTGTGTGTGTGTGTGTGTGTGTGTGTGTGTGTGTGTGTGTGTGTGTGTGTGTGTAGTCACACACAGCATGTACGTAGGCAGGCATGTTGGATTTGGCCTCTCACCCAGCTGTTGTTCATCAGAATCTAGAGTAAACTCATAAAGTTGACCTTTATAAAGTAAGCATTAACTGCCAACTATCTTTTGTCTCAGGAAATTATTTCATTGCCACCAAAGCACAGAGTCCATGGACATGACAACATCTGCTTTGGTTAAATGATAGTGCAGCTATTAGTTTTAAATTAAGCATTGCAGTTATAGCAATGTTAATAGTAATATATTGCTGTTTTTATTTAAAAAGGATTAAATGATGAATGTTATACTGATGTAAGATTTTTTTGGAAAGTATTTATTGCGTAATTGATTTTTAAGCCATCACTTTATGGGAAATTTTGTATCAAATTTCTAAAATGTACCTTTGCCCCAACGTTGTAGTACAGAACACAGAATCAGACTGGCCTATAAAGGTGCAAAGGCCACTAAACTGCTGCCTTACACACTAACCTAATTATTTTTTTTCCGGAAACTAGCTCACACAATAGCCGCCCTAAAATTAGACCTCAAGGCTAGCGGCCACCATTGGAGGTTCCAAGCGGAAGTGGAAGACTGAGTGTGTGGGTGTGGGGAGGGTGTGTGCGGGTTTCTGTTGGGCTTATGCTTTGTCCCTCTAGAAAGGAATGCAGTGGTCACACATTGACCTCTGTGCGTGCAGTACACTCTCACGGGAAGGTGCAGCTCTCTGGACCCCTCCCGCCATCAGCCTCACATACCGTCACACACCCTTTGTGCTTTAGCACCAGATAATACAAACCACTCCCAAACCCCTCCCTCTATCTGTGTCAAGATCTATTCACACTCTCACTGCTCGGGATGTACTCTCTGTGGATTACTATATGGAAAAGAATGCGAGTCTGTGTGTTGAAATCACAAACTGGCATGGTTCTGTCACTTTAAGTAACAGAACGTCATAGCAGAATGGTATTATGATTAACCTTCAGATAGTATTCTCATTCAATTATTAACCCAATCTGGATTAATTTGGTATAATCTAAATCCTCATATTTACTTCAAATCGTACTTAAACAGTGTAATACTTCATAAGCAACATTAAATATGTATATGTTGATTTGGGCGTGCCACTATTTTTGAGGTCAGATTTGCAGGAGTTGTAGTTTCGTTGCTACTAGTGAATCATCACTGGGGTGTTTGTTTGTTTGTTTGGGGATTTTTGTAAGGGAGAGACTAGAGTACTCATTTTTTACTTGCTCTGTCAGATGTTACACCTACTCTCACTGAGGCAGGAGTGGCCACTGGAAAGGTGCTAGGCATACACTGGCATGAAACGCCCAGGTGGAGAGTGTAAGGTAACACATCTGTGTACCAAGGGGTGTGTACCATTACAGTGATGTCACTAAGTAGGTCATTGTGCCATGACTACCATACGTGTCCCACAGGGCAAGCTTGTGTAACTTGAGTGACTCTAGAAGAGATCCAAGATCAGATTATGCTCCTTTTGCTGGGCTTACACTGGTCTGTTTACACAACAACGGAAATCTCAAGCTTGAATTGTGGAGTTAAAACAGGCATCCTATAAGAGACTTGCATTTCTTGCCCACTCTATCTTCTTAACTCTTGTCCATACCTTGCTGTTGGTAATGACAGTTGAGATATGATAGCAGATGGGGTTGTGTGATTGTGAAGGTGTGTGCATGACGTACGTACTCAGGTAATGGCAGGGTATGCACTCGTACACACCCTTCTTTGTGCATGTCACCATGCCCATATTTGGACAGTGTTTCCCTTCCTGGGCAACACACAGGCAGTGCATTGAACTTCAGTAAACCTAGGGTGCTCAGAAAGTGACTCCACAAGTGGAAACACATAATGGAACAGGAAAATCACAGGACATGGGAACACCGTCTCAAGCCATTCCCAATTTGAATTATTATACCTTTGTAGAACAGTATATCGGGTATGACATAATGTGTGGAAGTTTAACTTATGGTAATGTTTAACCTAATGTAATGTTAAGAAAACCATACAAATATCACAAACCATTTTATATGCTATTTTATACATAGTCTGTAACTGTGCAGTAAAAATCAACTGTTTTTTATGCCGTTAAGAAGCAAGAAAACACTGGTGAGCTTATTAATAGCAAATGATCCAGTAGACTACAGAAGGACATTGCAGTGAATAACTGAAGAATAGTTTCAATTATAAATTAAATTAAAAAAACTGTTGAACAGCTCAAAATGTAGAGCACCAGCATGAGACAGATACCTACACCAGCATGAAAGCAGTTTGTTGAACAAAAACCTGTGGTGAGCACCAAGAACTGAAATTAAAATTTTCTACCAGGTACATAAAAGTTACTTTCAAATCTTATAGAAAGAAAAAATGAACCTGAGTAATGGAATAAATAAAAAAATATATCTGACACAGTTGAACATATATGGCTGCCAGTTGACTGACGCATGAGACAGCAGTAGTGGCTGACCAAAGAAAACTTATCTTTATTCATGATGTGACTGCATAACATTATTGATGCGTTATTGATGATAAATTCATCAAAATCATTCAGAGTCATACAGAAACATTTCACCTGCTCAGATCCAACCAAATCCCTCAGTGTTTCAGCTTCCATCAATTCACCCAAAACATACTACTAAAGCAACAGGGACAATGACTGGCGCATTCCTGACATGAACCACACTGAAAATGCACTTCACTTATCAAAGAAAAACGGGAAAATACAATCACCTTCCCAAAAACAATCAGGAACTGCAAATATGGGTTTGGCAGAGCATCACTAGAGAAAATACCATGTCTGGTTCTTCACAGATTTCAGACCATCAACAGTTTCAAGAGGATTGCAGGCATATACTCAGCTATTAATTTTATTCAAGATGAATTGCTCAATGGTCCCTTGAAATGGCTAAAATGACTTTGCATAAAATGCATGTGTAACAAGGACCATGAATCTTATTTGCTCAATATCCAGTATATAGAAGCTGACAGTGCTGAAAAACAGTATTCCCCATTAAGTTTGACATCTCAAGGGATGGCTGTTCATACAGAATGCATGTTTTGTATGTGTTTTGTTGTGTGCACTGCTCTAAAATGCAGATTATTGATGCTCCTGTTGGAGCTCTGGCAGCCCAAACTCTTTCCCAAACTCTTCACTGCCTCCATGATGTGCACATGAAGGTGGAAGTGGTTCAGACATCAGCAGCAGGGTCAGTGTGCTCCTAAACAGAGTGAGTATTATGGCTATTTTAAGGAGCGTTGTGCTGCTCTAATGGAACGGAATTTATCGGTCTTCATTTAGATGTAATGCTATACACTTGAGCTTGGTTCAAGAGCACAGCCGGACCTAGGGCAACTCAGAGTTATTCACACTGAAGAACATAAATCCTTTGCACTTCAGTCCAGTGTATGTGTGTATGTGTCCTTCCACCATACTAAAAAGAGGCACTGCTTCAACAGTACTGTGGTGATGAAGTTAACCGTGGCTGCAAACGTCTCAGCCTGAATGGCAGACGATGTGTATATACACAGTATGCATGTGTGTCCACCTCTATGGCTCACACATCACTTTGCTCCACATAGCAGTGAAAGATTTCTTTTTACCTTGAACTTGGCCTACCCACAGACTTTTTACACTAGTAAGTCCTGCATCAAAGGGCCACAAATCAAATGAACTTCACAGCCCTCCTGTCATCTACCCACTGGGTACTGCTGTTTCCAGTGGCAAGCATTTCTTGTATTCCATGACCTCTGAAGAGAAAAGGAGACTGTTTGTCTTGCCTGGCTTCTTGGAGGTGAGCAGCATTTTTGAAACTGGTCAGAACTAATTATGATCACCTTTCCCATTTTTGAACAATCAGCTAATGGACTTATATGATAAAAGGGTGGAGAGTTAGTGGCACCTCCACACTCTGTGTGGGGCAAGTGAGTATAAGGGGAGTGAAATTAATTGCTTCCAGGCCTCTGATGAAGTCCAGACCAAGTTTCCCAGACTTAACCCTTCATCAGGCATTTTGCAGCTGAAGGCTCTTCCTCAAATTAAATTAGACTGTAAAAACAACCCATCAACCTCTGGAATGTAAGGAGACCACCTCATCATGAAGGTAATACATCTGTGTTTTGACCCATGAAGTTCCCCAATTCTCTACCCGCTTTCATGAGATAGCTCTGGGAATATAGCCATGTTCAAGGCAACAAGAGAGCATCTTCAGAGGAAGTCACAACAGTAACTGACATTTTCAGGCTGCTTTCAACATGATGACAGGAAACTGGCAGAAGACAAAGGGTCTTCAGAAAAAAATATCAATTTTAATCAGGGTGTGAGCACTGGCTGGTAGAGATATAGGAGTGTAGAGGTTTCTGTTATGGTGTCATAAGTAAAAATGGGTCTGGGTTGGATGTGATTGCGTCGGCAGGGCTGCTGATAAGAGTGTGAAGGAAATATCACTTGGGACAGTGTTCACCTCTCTTTAACTAACATGAGCAGTACTGAGCATTGGGTTCGACAGGCTGTTGGTTGTGTTTGTACAATTATTTATGCAGTTCACTGTCATTGATTCTCAAGTTGTCATTTAGTGTTAAAAAGGACCTTAGGGACAGTATCAGCTTCTTGCTCAAGATTTGTTTATGGTACATGTCTATATAAATATAGAAAACACTAAGGTGAATTTCTTGTTGTATGATGCCATTTGCCGTTATGTAAGGCAAATTATATGTTAAACCGATATTATTAGATATCTTCTTTTTCCATTAATTTGATTATTTACTTGTCTACCTGATGACATCTGCTGGCTTTATTGAGCTCACTGATTGGAAATTGCCTAATGTGAGTTGCGTAAGGTAGAATTGTAATTTAAGAGCAATTGTATTGCAAATCGCAAAAGTTGCATAAAAGTTGCATCATGTAACCCCAGCTTTACACCCAGACAGGAACACATTCACACAAACCCCTACACTCGCACTTACTCTTTCCCCCTTCCCTTGCTGCCCTACCACCTCTGGTGGGTGAGGGCAATGATTCAGTTCCTGTTCGGTGGCAGACCACGTTGACAGAACTCTGGTCAGGGGCTCGGCTGTTGCTTCTCTCAGAATGTGGATGTGGTCAGGCCAAGTCATCTCTCAGGCATCTTAGAGGAAACCCACATCAACTGAACATGCTGGGGCTCCAGGAATAGCCGTGCCAGCAAGACTATTACACCCCCCATCCCTCCCCACCACCACCACTCTAAACCATCCCCTCCCATTTTTAGCCTTAGAGCCATGATAGTAAAAATAGTGAGGAGCAGCACCCAGAAAGCAAGCTGTGGATCCGCCAAATATCTGCTTTACCACCAACAGATCCACTGCCAGCAAAGGAGCCATTACAGTCAGTAGTATTAATAGTAGTGCATAAGCTGATCTTTCCAAATAGTGCTCAGTATGAGTTTATAAGAACTTGAAACATTAACAGTTGGGGTTTTAGTAGTAAAAATGTAAATGAAAATGTTGTATTCTGTGTTTTTGTACATACAATAGCATGCTTCTACATGTGCATGATCTTATTGACTTGCACTATCAATCTTCCACAAGGGCTCCTTCTTTCAGAAATCTAGCTTGTTTGTTTGCCTTTGTCTAGTGGATCCTGCAGTTGGGATGAGATGTTAGGAGGAAAAGCTCAGCAGCCTACAAGATTAGAGGCTCTTGATTGGAGAACCTTTCAGAGCACTAATCATGTCGAGTTAAATTGTAGCATGTTCTCTGGCACAGAAAGATTGATGGAGTAGCTTGAGCATCACCTACTCACCATGAGGGCTGGCTTGCTTCAGTTTCCCAGATGGTCATTCTCCTATTGTTTCTCAGTACTGGCTATAAGGCATTGAAAGACATCAACGTTTATAAATATGTACCAGTAGTATTGATATTGTTTTCAGACTTTAGGTTGCAAATATAGATTATGTTCTTTTCTTTCTTACAGGTTCAGAGGATTCACATTCCAGTTTCATTTTATATATGATAATGCCATCTTCTAGCTCTTAGGTAAGAACAATGAAACAGATATATTTTTATCCTATTTTCGCAAATTGCTAGAAATTACATGCTTGAATCTAGCTCAGAGGGCATATGTTGTTGTCCACCTTGTGCTTGTCAATTATAGTCGAGGCTTGTGGAAATAAAAGAGTGGTGTACAATGTCATAAAATAACAAAGTCAAACTAGTAATTTTAGAGTAGTTATAAGCACTAAACATTAAAACATACCACAAGTCTTTGAAGTAATTTGAACATTATTGATTTGCTGAGTTTCATTCAATAACCACTTACTGTACATGCTAGGAAAGCACTTTAAAATTGACTTATATAGGAGAGAACTTAAGCCCTTTCATGCTTTCTTTCTCCCTGAATTGTCTGCACCCCCTCTGAGCTGATCACTAGACCTGGAAAGTTATGAATGGAATGTTCAGAAATTATCCTAATGGCTACAGATCGTTACGAAGACTGTGACTCACCCCTGGGGCATACAACAAAGTAGCAGCCAGAAGCAAACACCTCTCTAGGGAACATCAGGCAATGTTATCCCTTAAACCCCCTCCAATAAAAAAATAAAAACAGACACACACATATGGCAGAAAAACCATTAATGCCTACATGTGTTGATGTTTAGTATATACTCCAGCACATTTGTGTAATTTTAAATTTAAAAAATCATGAAATGGAATGCACCTATTAAAGTTCTATATATATATATACACAGTATATATATATATATATATATATATATATAGTATTGTATTGTATTGGGAATCTTGCCATGAAATAAATTTCCACACAGCATACACAGTACCAAAGATTTTGAAACTGGTGTAATGAGCTTTCCCAAAAATCTGAAATACTGCCATGAGATCGTTTGTACATCTTTAACACACTCTTCAATTAGTAATTGGATATTAAGTCTCTGAAAATAGGTTTATTGTGATTTCATAATAATATTGGTATAGTTTTGCATTTGTCAATCAGGAAAGTGCTGTGGTATCTTAACTGTAAGTCACTTATGGCACATCTTGAAAAGGAGCCAAAAAATAACCCATCGGACTAAGTACTGTCAATACCAGTTAGTATATTTGTTAGCAATATGCTCTGATAGTCAGACCTCAGTACAAAAATAAGTCCCTCTCTAATGATCAGCTATCAGTTAATACAAGCTTCTTGTACCATAGTATATCCCATTTAGCATTTTTCTTATGATTATGGCTTTCTTATGATTATGGTTTAGTAATCTGTATTGTTCAGTAACATGTTGTGATAGACAGTGTCTTAAAATGCCAGAAAGCTTTGTCAGCACAACTTAAAAATCAAACCACAAACACATTCCACTCAGTCAACATATTGCAATTTTTACATCAGCATTTCCAAAGTGACAAGTCTGAATTTCTTATTTTCGGTGCACTCAACACGACAGGTTCGTTCTCACATGACAGTGGGATCCTCATTATTGCTATATTCTAGCAACTTTATATTGTATCTCCTACTGACTGAGTATTTACCATGCAGGATAATGTCCCTGGATGTCACCACTCTGCCATGCCCAGGTCCCAGAGCCTGATCAGGCAGACACTGACAGCCAGGACATTATGCTGGAATTTAGACAGGGGCACAAGGGTGGGAACAGTTTCCATAACAGAGAAAAATTAGAATCAAATGACCATCAGCTGATCCAAGAATCAATATGGTCACAAGGTCTCAGGTATGCCGAACTGGAGCCGTTACTGACAGTGCGGAGTGTCTTTGCTCTCACTGTCTTTGTGACTCACTTAGGTTCAGGGACTTGTCTTGAACTGTTATGCATTTAATCCTGTACATATTTCACATTTGTCACCCACACACAACAAAACAAAGAAGAGGTCTCAAATGATTGTGCAGAGCTATTGATCAGCATCTGGTCAATATATTTTTAAACCTGAATTTGGATCCAATTCCAGCAGTTAAAGTCAAACTTATCAGTTTCCTGGATGGTGTCCATCCAGAGTGTATTCCTACCAGTGTTCCCAGGATAGGCTATGGATCCACCACAACCTTGACTAGGACAAAGTGGTTACTGAAGATGAATTAATCAATATACTGAACGTACTAGAAAAGGTATGTAGTTAGATGAACAAGGGACAATTAGTGGATAAGACTATACCCACTGTAAGGTCCTGGGAGTTAAACGGGTCAAAGACTGGGTTCAGTGTTTGGAATCATAGCCTTCACTTCCTTCCACCCACTCATTCATATATGAGCAAAAACATTGTTGAAACAAAATGCTCAGTCTAAATGGTTAACAGAAGTGATTCATATGCAACAGAATCACAGCTTCTGTTTGTATACCTTTTTGACTGCAGGCTAATGGGGATGAATGAAAGCTATTTGTAAGCCTTAACAGTGTGCTTAAAAATGCCCATCGTGAAATTATCCACCACCTACTTTTGTCCCTCTGTGCATGCTTGCATAAAGAAAGAATGGCTCTGTTCACAATGTCTAATCACCAACTCTTCTCTCTCTTTTTTTCAGTGAGCAAAGATGCCAAGGCATTGAAGATGACTCCATTTTACAATGAAGGCTGTTTCTATGCCATACTGGTTTGCTCATGAGCTGCTCAGTAGTCAGTGTAGATCCTGTGTTGCAATCAGCAGCTACATCTGGCTACTGGGTCTCTGATGGCATTCTGTGCTTCCTGTTGGCACATTCCATTCAGATTGTGTGGTATGTGGACTTCGTCCTGTCATTCACAAAATAGCACTCTCTCTGTACTAGAAGGCCTGAAGGCATTCCCTGCTCTCATTATTTCATTTAGCTGTCCATAAGTGTTTCAGAGTTCGACCTCTTCATACATCTCCATTAGTTTATTGTGTTTCTGGCTTATTGTTTTACTAAATAATTTGACACACACTCTGCATGCAGTGGTGTTGTTGAAGCAACTGGAAATTATTTCAGACTTCTGTTTTGACATGGTGGTATTGTCCGATGAATGGATCCATCCATTGTCTCTCGGTTGACTGTTGAAGATGCAGTTTGAGTGATTTGATGACAAAGGACAAGGCAAGATGTCACATTCTTTGTGTGATTAGGCTGTCATAGTGGCTGGGTTTGTGTGAATGCCTTCAGTTGCTGACGGCTGAGAAATAATGAATGCGAATCTTTTGCACATGCAGAAGCCCATCACTTTGCGAGGGCGAATGATGAATTCTTTTGTGTTGTCCCGAACCTGGCATACAATGTAGATTTCTGTGTGGTACAATCTACAGCTACATTGTCTGCTGGGTTTCAGGCTGGCCAGAAATGCTCATCAGTTCATTATGTGAATAGGTAAGTAACCAACTGTTATTAAAAGTTGAAAATAAATGTTGATAACACATTAAAAAAAAAAGTAATGAAACATGCACTGGAGTGTTTCTCGTTATTTCTTGGAGGACCCTGTATAGGAAAGAGAATTTTATTTGAACACGCATGGTTTCAGTGATGAAATTTGTAGGGCAGCACACTCCTGACAGACTGTCACAATTTTGCTAAGGCCAAAAATAGAATCCTGCATATGACAACAGTGTGCTCTGTCCTTATCATCATTATTAATCTGGAAGGTCCTTTTCCCAGAACACACACTGAAGCCCTGTCTCAATCTCTCTCACACACCCAAACTGAATGAAAAATACTTGACTTTAGATAAAAATAACATAAATCTAAAAGGTGGCACACAACAATAATTTTGCACTCTATTTCCACCTCACCAGAAGTCAGAGGTATTGTATCAGTAATATCAAATCTTACAGTCAAACAGACTAATGAAGAATCCCTGTGTCTGTAGAAAACTTAATACATCAGAAACAGTTGCTGTGTGATGTAATACTTACTAGGAACACAGATCTGTTCTTCTCAGCAACAATGGCTACATTTCATTTTCCATCTTTCAATGCAATTATATTTATATTTATAATTATATCTGAAAATAATTTTTTTCCCTAAATTTATCTCCATCTTGTAATTGAAATTTAATTGTATTTATCACATTACTCAGCAATATCGTGCTTATTAAGGCAACAACTCAACAAAAATACAATCTCAATTCCAAAAAAGTTGGGATGCTATTTAAAATGCACATAAAAACAGAATGTGATGATTTACAAATAATTTCATTGAAAATAGTACAAAAACAACATATCAAATGTTGAATTTTATTGTTTTATAAAAAAAAATATATGCTCATTTTGAAATTGATGCCAGCAACATGTTTCAGAAAAGTTGGGACAGGGGCATGTTGACCACTGTGTATCACCATGATTTTTAACAACATTCTGTAAGTGTTTGGGAACTGAGGAGACCAACTGCTATAGATTTGAAAGTCAAATGTTCTTGCCTGATATACAATTTCTGTTGCTCAACAGTTCAGCCACCTTTACTATATTGTACATTTCACAATACGCCAAATGTTTTCAGTGGGAGCCAGGTCTAGACTGCAGGCAGACCAGTTTAGCACCCAGACTCTTTTACTACAGAGCCTTGAATTTGTAATATGTGCAGAATGCAGTTTGGCATTGTCTTGCTGAAATAAGCAAGGCAAGCAAGGCCTTCCCTGAAAAAGATTTCATCAGGATGGCAGCACATTGCTCCAAATCCTGTTTATATCATTCAACATTTATTATGCCTTCCCAGATGTGCAAGCTACCCATGCCATGTGCACTAATGCCCCCCATACAATCACAGATGCTGGCTTTTGAACTGTGCTGATAACAAGCTAGATGTCCCCTCTCCTCTTTAGCCTGGAGGATGCAGTGTCCATTATTTCTAAAAAGAATTTCAAATTTCAATTCTTCAGAACACAGGACAGTTGTCCACTTCGTCTCAGTCCATCGTAAAAGAGCTCAGACCCAGAAAAGGTGGTGGCATTTCTGAATATTGTTTATATATGGCTTTAACTTGCATTTGTGGATGCAGTGACAAACTGTTTTACATAGACAATGGTTTTCTGAAGTGTTCCTGAGCCCATGCAGCAGTTTCCACTACAGAATCATGTCTGTTTTTAATGCAGTGTCACCTTGGCCCAAAGATCATGGGCATTCAATGTTGGTTTTCAGCCTTGTCCCCTGTGTACAGAGATTTCTCTGGTTTCTCTGAAATTTTTAATGATATAATGTACCATAGATGATGTGAGCCCCAAATTCAGCCTCTCTGGGATGCTCTTTTTATAGCAGTGCTCCATACTTCAGAGAACAGACATGAGATTGACATTTTGTGAAAAAGTCTGAAAAATTAGCCGGGGGTCTGGGGGCCGCAGGCTCTCAGTGGGGTCCAGGGGCAGAGCCCCGGTGGGGGCCCCGGAGGCAAAGCCCCCGGAAGCTAATCGATTTTGGCAGTTT
>JAODJS010000028.1:37205911-37216358 GCA_027576325.1 Sciades assimilis | reverse complement strand
ACTCGGCTAATATTCGGCCAAGGTAGAAAAAACTTCGGGTGGGCTACTTGGCTGGATGTCACGGTTCAAATGACCCTAGGGTGAATTTACTCCGAACCATCACTTTAAGTTTGCTGGCT
Organism: Sciades assimilis; assembly: GCA_027576325.1. NCBI lineage: Eukaryota > Metazoa > Chordata > Actinopteri > Siluriformes > Ariidae > Sciades > Sciades assimilis. The sequence continues at coordinate 37,216,239 of JAODJS010000028.1, read as the reverse complement.
TGTGTGCACTTATCCCCTTAGGGGGCAGTCACTGTGAATCAAAATGTTATTCTGGTTGATCACCTTTAGCCTATGACAAAACATCCGTCCTGATGGGAGTGATCTCTTCCAGGATGACTCCACCTCCATCTATCAGACGTGAGGACTCCCTAAATAATATGCATTTATAAAAACACATGCACACACTATCTCAACCCCTCCGGCCACTTGAGGGAATAACAACATGGTAGACAAAGTGCTACACACCACTCATCAAAAACGCCAACTGAAGAATGGTGTTCATCTCCCTAGTACAGTTCTAAGCACAACTGAGGCTGTTCTGGTGGCTCAAGGTGGCCCAGTGCTTTAAGCAGTTCCCCCATCACGCATCTATACATTTTTCTTTCATTTGTGTCAAATTCAGAGTCTAAACTACAACCATTTCAAATAAAATCAAACTTTCCTTTGTGCAAAGAGTAGAAATAAAACAAAGGGAACAGTGTTAATAAACTAAAGACCATAGAACAAAAAGTAGATAAAGGCTGTACTAGTATTACAACTTTGATACCAATGTAACATCCTGGATCAAAGTTAAACCAAATTGGGCATATTGTACTAGATTGTGCACAGGGATTAAAAATGTAATGGCCTATCCAGGCTTCTGTAACATTTCCATTGGCCCATCACTGATTCATTAATCATGATATTGGATCTCATTATACACTCACAGAACACTTTATTAGGAACACCTAATTCATTCATACAATGGTCTATCAGCCAATCGTATGGCAACAGTGCCATGTATAACAATCATGCAAATACTGGCCAGCAGCTTCAGGTATTATTCACATCAACCATCAGAACGGGGAAAGTTTTGGTTTCAGTGCATTTGACCATGGCATGATTGTTGGTGCCAGAGAGTCTGGTTTGAGTACAATTGCTGATCTCCAGGGATTTTGAATCTCTAGAGTGTTTACTCAAGAACTACACAATTAAACCCCAACCCCACACCAAACCATCCAGCGAGCAACAGTTAAGCAGACAAATGCCTTGTCAAGAATGGCCATGGAGAACCAAGAATGGCCACACTGGTTTGAGTTGACAAAAGGCTACAAGAACTCAACCACCCTGTACCACTGTGGTGAGCAGAATAGCATTTCAAAATGGACAACACATTAAAAGTTGAGGCAAATGGGCTTCAATAGCAGACCACCACACTGGGTTCCCACTTCTGTCAGCCAAGAACAGAAAGGTAAGGCTGCCGTGGGCACAGGTTCACCAAAATTAGACAGGTGTAGACTGGAAAAACGTAGCCTGGTCTGATGAATCTCCATTTCTGCTGAGGTGTACACAGATGATAGGGTCAGAATTTGGTGCCAGCAACATGAATCCATGGATTCAACCCATCTAGCATCAACAGTCCAGACTGGTGTAGTTGTGTAATGATGTGGGGAAGGTTTTCTTGAAAGAAAAAAAAAAAACTTCGGGCCTGTTAATACCAAAATCACACCTTAAAAATCACAGCATAGTTTTATCATGTGCACATTTTATCAAATTAAACGTTTCCAGTATAAACTTACAGGGCCAAAAACACAATGCTACATATTTGAGGGGGTGTACACAGATCCTGCAGTAGTTGATTTTTGTACACAAATGTTCATGTATCTGTATATTGTGCTTAGGCTTCACAAAAACTCTTCACACCCGTAAATATTTGACACTGTATTGACTCCATTTGATTCAATTTAAAAGGTATTTTCATACAACCCAAAATCAGAAAAAGTTGGGATGGGATGGCATGGCATGTTGAAAGTGAAGTTAAAACTGAAAACAATGATTTGTAAGTAAACTTTGACCTGTATTGCACTCAAAACAATAACAGCACATTATTTAATGTTCTACCTCATGAATTTTATAACTTTTCCCCCAAAATTAACACTATTGCATTCTTATTCTTGCAACACATTTTGGGGGGAGAAAAAAGAAAAAGAGATTACCACTCTATAAAATGCCACCATTCCTTCTCACAACACTTAAGACATTTAGAGACTGAAGACATCAAGTGGTGAAGTGTTTCAGGTGTTCCTTTGTCCCATTCTGCCTGCAAACAGGCCTTAAGGAGCCACTATTGTCATTTTTCATTTCAACATTTGCCACACGTTCTCCATTGGGGATCGGCGCCCTCTTCTTCCACAGCTATGCCTTTGTGTGCAGAATGTGGTTTTGCATTATTTAGTTGAAATATCCCTGGAAAAGGTGCAGTCTTGAAGGCAACAAGTGTTGCTGCAAACTCTTGGGCTACTTTTCTGTATGAATGCTGTCATCACAGAAGCGCAAGTTACCTTTACCAAGGGCACGGACATCAACCCGATACCACAGCAGACCCTGGCTTTTGCACTTGTTGCTGGTAACAGTCTGGATGGTCTTTTTCATCTTTAGTTCAGAGTACACAGCATCCATTTCTTCCAAAAAAGACCGGGAATACTGATTCGTCTGGCCACAAACACCACTGTGTGATGTTCCATCCCAGATGCCTCTGAGCCCAGGGAAGACGACAGTGCTTCTGGACACAGTTAACATAAGGCTTCCTTTGTGTACAGTAAAGTTTAACTGACATTTGTGGACGTAACTCTGTATTGCAGTGCTCAATAGGTTTGCCAAAATAACCCCGAGCCTATGTGGTTATAGCAGTTATAGAGGAATGACGGTTCTTGATTCAGTTCTGTCTGAGGGATCGGAGATAACTGGTGTTCAGCTTAGTCTTGCGCCCCTGATGTACCAAAATGCCTCCAGATTCCTTAATCATTTAATGTTATGCACTGTAGAGTGTGAAATATCCCCAATTCTTTCCTAGCTTTCTTTGAGGAACATTGAAATGTTTAAAAACAATTTTCCTCTTGACCATTTATTGACAAACTGGAGCTCCTCTGCCCACCTACACTCCTCAAAGACTATGCTTTTCTAGAATAGTGATTTTGTACCAAATCATAATTACAAAATCACCTGTTGACATTACCCATTTCAAGTCACATCATTGTTTTACCTCATTACTAGCCCTAAATTGCTCCCATTGCAACTTTTTTTGGAATATGTTGCAGGCCTGAAACACAGGAATGGATGCACATTTTAAATAAAGTTTACATAAATAACCATGAAATATCTTGGGCTCATACTGTGTGCAAAGTAGTAAAAAAAAAAAAAGTCACTGCTTTTTTAATTTGCATTTTCCATACTGTCCCAACTTTATGATTTGGGATTGTACATGTACTTTGAGGATACAAAATTTTAGTGCAGACACAACTCCCTTGGGTTATCGGCATATGAGCTAGTTTGACACCTCCATGCACACTGAGGAGTTCACCTGTTTAAACCAGAGATACAAAAGATGGCCGCTCGTGTTGTCTGTGGTTGTTTGTTGCAGCACGTGTACAATACCAGTGTAAATATTGGAGGCACTATAAACGCCATGTGACACTGCGTCCAAAACTGATTAAGCAAAGTATCGGCATGGCTGAAATTGCATACTTGTGTACAATTCTAGATCATTAGAGTACTAAAGTTACAACAACAAAAAAAATTAAAGAGAAATGGAGCTTATCAGAGTGTAACATTTTTGTGCATAAAATCGATAAACATTACAGCTCTACTTGGCAGCAGAAAGGAGATGGACAGATTTTTTGCCTCCGACATGCCATCTAGTGGATATTGCTTTTAATCCTAAAGATTTACATAAGATACGCAAGCAAATACGTGAATGCCACTCGCTGCATGCCCACACATACTTGTTGTACCTTTACAGAGAAGGGACCTTGTTGTACTGGGATTGACTCCTGATCTTAAGGCAAGTGATATTTCTGAGACTGAGTAAACAACTGTGTGCACAGAAGACCCTGCACTGAGCTATGCTCTTACCTCAGGTGAAAACTGACATCCATCCCCCCCCCTACAATGCAGTTAGAGCAAATTCTTTTCCATGTCACCTGTGCAATGAGCAGAATCTGACTACCAGTTTACAAAGCAATTCTGTTAGATTAAGGGGTTAAGCTTTCCTGCACATAGCTGCACCACGATCACTGCATGATGTTTTGAGAAAACCAAGCTCACACCACCCAAGTACGTGAGCATGTCTCATAAAATCAAGCGGTTTTAAAAACAAAAATACTACATTATGGGGAATGGACCAAAAGACATCGAGACTGACAAGAACCAAAATACATATTTCTGAGGCACTTAATTAAATTACAAATGGTGAGAACACAAATCATTCAAATAACTGTCTCAGATTTTCTGAATGAGGTGGGTTCAGTCCATTTCCATGTGAACTTCAGCCAGTTCGATTTAAGTGAGAAAGCAATTTGACCCTTAAATCAACTGAAATGCAGTAAATGAACCAAATATACCATTTATTATGGGGCTGCGAGCAGTATTTTTCTGTAGGTGCAAGCTGCTTACCTGACCCATGAGCACCAAACGGAGCCAAAGGATAGAAATGGTGATAAAACCTTTGAGATTAGCTATGCACATCATTGTCTTGTTATTTATTTCGCAATAGCTCCATGTTGTCCGAGCTTGGGTGATCTTTGGGATTTCTTCAAGCACTTGACAGAAGTTGACCTCTGTATTAGGGTTGATACTTTGATCATGTTGAATGATCAGATGGTTACCTTACCAGGGATTGTTTCAAAAACAGCAATTAAATGCATTTCAGTCTGATGCCAGGATCAGACCAAACAATACTTTTGTCTTTCACCAATGGGTCACCATGTCAGATTAGGCAATCAATGGTGCCGTGTCTTAGTCAGGAGACTGGCAACACTACAAGCCTGAGCTCAACCAATCACTGACATCCTTGCAGGTCGGAGGAAGGTGAAGAAACTGTCGATCATGGGTACAAAAGAGCTGGGTGTGAACACGTCGTAGGAATCAAAACAAGTGAAAAAATAGGAAAATTCTGACATGCTAGACTTTGTTGGGGTGTCATGGAGTGTAGAACGCCACACCACTATTCTTCAATCGTCTCCGATTGGGCCTGTTCGTTGGTCCCAACGAATATTCATATTCAGGCCCAATGCTGGAAATTTGCTGGCGATAACAAAACTGTCAAATTCCGGCTGAATTTCCGGGGATGGCACGGCGGTGCAGTGGTTAGCACGGTCACCTCACAGCAAGAAGGTTCCAGCTTCGAACCTCATAGCCGATGGAGGCCTTTCTGCGTGGAGTTTGCATGTTCTCGCCATCTCTGCATGGGTTTCCTCCCCAGTCCAAAGACATGCAGATTGGGTATAAATGGGGGCCACTGTAATTGGCACAAGCTGTAGTGGTTTCCCAGTCATAGTGCATGTACATTACATGTACAAATCGTTATGGCAAAGCTAAAAAAATTTTAAATTAATCTGATCCTGACGTCATGCTCTGCTTATAATGACATGATTAATAATGACAACGTATTAATGGGATCTTAATGGAGAAATCATCAAAAATATTTTTCTATTAGGGTTGGATTAGTTTTAATCCCATACTTAAAAATAAATAAATAGGGAGGTAGGGTCATGTAATTATTACCAAAAGTATCTCTGATTTTATTCCCACCGTGTCAATTTTTTTTCTTCACCTAACAACACTTTTCTGGAGCAATTACACCATATTTTACCTTCTATAAAAATCAATATAAGTAACTCCAGGTAATAGATAAAGTCTACAGAGTTTTAAATGAAAGACAAAAAAATAATATATATAAAAAGATTTGTCAGAGAAGTAGTGCTTCCAGGGGTTCAAGACAACAGAGTTCGGAGCACAGGTACAGCCTACATACATCTATCTAACAGTGATGTGACCTAATGATCATGCACCTGTGCATCACCAACATTACAACAAAGTTATAACAAAGCTTAAAATCCTTTGTTGATATTAAAATGACAGACATGTAACAGACATTAAATTTTCAGTTTGAAAACCATCATGAAATCTCCCATTCATACAGAGATCGCTAATCCCATGCAATTCAATCATTATTAATAAACATTCTCTGGCAATCTTACTCGTCTGGAGACCATATCCTGCAGAAAGAACAACGATTAGGAGAATTGATCTTTTTGTTTCCTTTGGGATTCATTTTATATACACGCGTGCACACACAAGGATGCGCAAATAGACTTGTACAAAGATATCAGAATAAATATATTTCCCCACAATTTTCAGCACTTGCTTGAGTTATCATCATTAGCATCATCAATACAACCATTTTATAACTCGGTCATATTGCATGAAGAACTGCAAGACCCCTAATCATATGAAGACTGCTTAAAGTTGATTTTGCGCTGCTTATGCAATGCACCAAAAGTCACGCGTGAACTGAGATTCCCAGGCCGTGGAGCTTTTGTACCAACACACGCACTCTTATTATTGTACAAGGTTTTTGGGAAACCAAGCAATGCAAGCTGACAGGCCTCCATAAATCAGACACACAGACTAACCTGACTAAAACTGAAACAGGGTTAGAAATGAGATTTTTTTTTCCCCGAGACCAGGCTGACAACTCTGTGCACGCAACCTCCCTGAATTGGGCCTGCACTCAGAAAAACAAAAAGAAAAAAAAGGGAGAGAAAAAAAAAAAAAAGAGAGAGAGAGGGGGGGGGAAAAAAAAAAGACGCCAGTATGTCCAAGATATTTCCCCCCCTTACAATCCAGTTATGTAGATCCATTAAGTTATACGTCGTATGCTAAGTGAAAACCCTGAGTGCCAGCTCACTAAACAAACAAGGGCTTGGATTCCCAGATAGTGCAGTTTGTTTTTATGATTATTCTGAAACACCGAGCAGGCATTTAGGAATCCAATCCCTGACCAGGTTGGCTAGCTAACAGTGCCAGCACAGCCACTTCAGCAAATATACATGTTCGTTTATTTTGAAATCGTTCAGCCGAACACCACCCGACACAAAAACACGTAATATGGCGCATTCAAATACTGAGCTAGCATCCAGCTAGCAAGGTAGTTATCGAAGTAGTCCCAAAAAGGGAGCGGTCTACAGGCTAAAAGCAAACACGAAAAATGAACGCGAAATAAAATGTGTGCGTCAGAGTGAAAGCTTTTCGACAGTTCTCGAGGTTCCGTGAGCACTGCAGCCAGGCTCGGCGGCTTAAACCGGGTTATTTGCTGGCAAACTAACCAGGTTTAGTAGGTTAGCGAGTCCGTCCTAAACCTGCACATTGCACCGGGGTCGCTAACTACAACACGCCAAGTTGAGCTATAACACTGTTATTACACCGAATACTCGTTAATAACGACTCGGAACAAAAGCAACAACGTCAAGCCTGCTAGCTAAACGCCGGTTGCCACATAGTTAACTGATTAATATGTGGCTAACACATCTCGCGCCCACCACATGCTATCAGCAGCAGTACTTAACAAAGCGACACAACTAGCTCACAGAAAGCAAAATGACAACGCATGAGAAATATTTCCCTTAAATCAGCCACCAATCTTCAATTAACTAGTTTACTGGTGCAGGTTTATGGAATATGCAAATGCTAAACGCTTCGGAGACCAGCCAGGAAAACTACAAATAATCACCAGCACGACCCTTTGAAAATTATCTAGTTCAGTGCAGGAAAAAAAAAAGTGCCGTTAAATATATATTCATATATGTATATAAAAAAAATATATATAGCTACATTAGGCTAAAACGATATTTTCGCTTCTAAATTAAATTAAAAGTGTGTGATGTGGAGCAGAAATGAAGGTACGGTGCTAAAAGATGAGTGCCAGCTCCAGGTCGTTCTGTGTGCGTATAGCTAACATTACCTTTAACAGCAAGGCCTTCGTTCTGGCGCCATCTTCATGAAGCCTCTGAAATCCAAACAGTGAACTGCAAGAGCAGAGGACAACACAGAGGCGGTTCTCTTACTTCAATTGATTTTTAACGACTTCTGCACAGGAACGTGTCACTTTTTTAAAAACAACGATCAAAACTAGTTCGAACGAAAGATTTATCTAACCTGTCAACGCCGGCCAAGCATTCCCTTTCTTCAGCTGTGAGCTTTGGAAAGTCCTCTTCGCTTTCACTCGCTTTCCGCGCCGCCATTTTCTTTTCCTCATCATCATCGCCGAGACTCCGAGCAGCAGCAGCAGCAGCGGTGCAGGCTGCAGAGGCCACTGACACTCCCCACGATTTCATGGAAGAGTCCAAAAGAAGCAGCAGAGCCACGCCACCGGATTAATGTATCAGCTCGCCGTCCCTCAGCACCTCTGTGCGGGTCCCAAACGCAAAATGAGCAGATGCCAAAATCCGTTCAGGAAAAGACTCTCCTCAAAACAGCCCTCTTTTCACATTGTCTTCCACACAAATCCTTCTCGCTTTTCCCAACACCCAGTTAGGCACGTTAAACAACAATGCTGATTTTGTTTTTTTCCGTTAAGTGTCAATGTAACGATATCACAAACTTCCCCTTCAGTCGCCAGTTCCAACTTGTTATAATTGTGTCACTCAAGCGAACCCACGCCGCCGCCTTGGCCACGCCTTCTCTTATCGTTTACACCAATCGCTGCTCGTGTGTACAAACACGTGACCGGCCTTGTCTTGGGATCCCTCTTTTTCATAAACTTTCAAAGGGGGAGGATAAATAACAAACGACTCAACTTTACGCTATCTGTTCGTCGACTTCGATTGGCGGACGCCGCTCAATTGTGATTGCGTCAAACAGTTTTGAAATATCTCATTGGTTAAATCAGCTGTCCATTCACACTCACAACGATATGCAAAGATAGAGAAAGGCGTAATGGCCACTGTTGCCAGTTCCTCTTTTTATAAGCGATAAGAGTTTGTTTTTTTCTATTCGAAAATCATGTGTCTTTCGGTCTTTCGGTCTTTCAAATACACGTGAAAATAGAATTTCAGATACCTGACAGCTTTTACGCTTGTTGTTCATGTGGCAAAAGGTCCCAGTTTACTTAGAATATCATTCTATTGTGAGGATCCTCTTTTCATTTTTTCCCCAGTTAACATAAACAAAATATTTAGTGGATTTAAAACACATGTACAAATAAATATCCTATTACGCATGCAAATATACAGATCTTAACACCACTGTGTTCGCGGGTGGTGTATTATTTATATGTCTTCTATATCTATATGTCAGACTGAAACCTTTTGATTTTTTTGTCTAAATCTATCCAAGTAAATAAATAACTCATGCAAAAATGTATTATGTATTAAATTATAATAGTATCTTATAATTCATTTAACACCATATCAACCAGTTTGATCTTTGAGGGCATATGAAGAATAACCTGAAGAAGAAGCCTGTATTTGTCATATATACAGTACAACATAGTGAAATGCTTTTTTTTTTTCCTTTGGGTACCTCACTTATTTAGGAAGTCGGGGTCAGAGCACAGGGATCAGCCATGATTCAGCGCTCCAGAGCAGAAAGGGTTAAGGGCCTTGCTCATGGGCCCAACGGTGGCAGCTTGGTGGTGCTGGGACTGAAATCCCCGACTCTCTTATTGATGAGACATCTTAAGTGATGAGTGACAATATTACTAATTCTTTTTTTTACTGCATGTCATATAATGAAAAAATATATATATTTCCCAGTCCCACTATCCATGTAGAGATCCAATGGTTATCTCCAGTTGTAAAAACTCAACAGATCCTTACACGGGAATGATGAAGTGGCCCCATAACAGTAGTTACAGATTCCACAGCCATACTATCACAAATGCAATTGATGTTAAATACTTGAATCATGCATCCATTGCAATACAGGAATTTTAAATATATAATAGTCTGCCACACAAACTGATGTTACAGAGCTCTTATTAATACCCAACCTGCGTAAGCGGGGTCTAAAGCTGTCCACAGCTACGAAGTAGATATTGTAATATATACATGACACATAAACATGCATGTGGTAAATAAACCATGAAAAACTGTCATTGTGCCACGCTGGTGCAGTAGGCAGTGTTCACCTCACAACCTTCTAATTTCACAGCTCCAGGGTGTGAATGAAATGAAACAGAAAGCTGCCATGACATTCTGGCAAGTGCCCTATTACTGTACATGAAAGTGTTTCATAATGCCATACTTTGTTCTATTTGAACTGTATAGCTGAAATATCAAGCACAATGTAAGAGCCATTCAAAGCTGCTTTATAGTGCATTTGTTAGTATTATAGTATTTGTAAGTTTCTGAACCATTAAAGGTGTTGTCATTTAGATGACAGCTTTGTAATTGTAAACCTGCTACACCAATGACATGTTCTTTTCAGGGCGGCACCGTGGTGTAGTGGTTAGCGCTGTCGCCTCACAGCAAGAAGGTCTGGGTTCGAGCCCCGTGGCCGGCGAGGGCCTT
>JAODJS010000028.1:35643026-35653628 GCA_027576325.1 Sciades assimilis | reverse complement strand
ACTTGGTCTTGCACATAACTTACATTCTGGCACGAGTTTTCTAACATCATGACAACACTTTTAGGAATATGTCTTTCATCAGATCCTCAAATCTATTTTTAGGAGATACAACAAATATTGATGCACAGTTAAGAAAAGCCCAAAAAAAGTTTCTCACATTGGCCCTGTGCATTGCCAGGAAGTGCATAGCCATTACGTGGAAGTTTGACTCCCAACTCCTTATAGCAAGATGGGTTTCAGAAATGAACAGTTGTATTCCACTTGATAAGATTACATACACACTTAGAAATGATTACAACACTTTTGTAGAAATTTGGAAGCCTTATTTGGCATATATGGACACTCTGCCAACTTCTATAGTGTACAAGCTATAGAAAGGTTATTAGAATTAACAAGCCTTTGATCATAAGTATATAAGTATTGTTTGTCTCACCTCTTTTTAGTTACCTCTCCAGTTGATGGGTTAGGGAAGGGGGTTGGATTCATGTTTTTGTATGTCTTGTTAATTTGGAAAATTGAAAATAAAATATTCTAAAAAAAAAACATGATCATCCAGAGATTCCACTTATCCACTGAAAACCTCCAAAGACCTCTCAACCTGAAAGCCATTGATGGGGGCCCCATTGGCAATGGACTTGTAACCTCATGCACGTCAAACCTCGAAATCCAAGTGGGAGCTATACATTCCAAGCTCATTTCCCTGTTAGTTACCCACACTGCTCATCATGATATCATTTTGGGGTTCCCATGACTCCAGCTTCACAATCCACTAATTTCATGGCAACACAAAAAAATATTTCAGTGGTCCCATTCCTGCTTCCAGAACTGTCTGAAACTTCCCCAGTTATTGGTGTCTTCCACCTCAGTGGAGAGCCCTCAGTCTGACTCACTAGACAATGTTCCTTCTTGTTACCTAGACCTCAAGGAAGTGTTCAGCAAAGGTAAGGCTAGTGGTCTACCTCCTCATCGATCCTATGATTGTGCCATTGACCTCCTCCCTGGAACTCCTCCTTCTCACAGCCGTATATACCCCTTATCCCTCACAGAACAAGCTGCCATGGAAGAATATGTCCAGGAAGCCTTGGAACAGGGTTACATTTGACCATCCACATCTCCAGTGTCAGCCAGTTTCTTCTTCATGGAGAAGGAAGGAGGAGGTCTTTACCCATGTATCGACTATCGAGGTCTGAACCAAATTACCATAAAATACCCCTATCCACTTCCCTTGATACCCTCAGCCTTAGAAAAGCTGCAATCAGCCAGGATCTTCTCCAAGCTGGACCTCCAAAGTGCCTATAATCTAGTCAGGATTTGAGAAGGTGATGAATGGAAGACAGTGTTCAGTACCGCCTCAGGATATTTAGAATATTTGGTCATGTGTTATGGCCTTTCTTGAGCACCAAGTGTTTTCCAGTGCCTCATTAATAACGTCCTTCATGACATGCTGGGAAGGTTCATAATCGCCTACATTAATGATATCCTGATCTACTCCCCTGACGAAGACTCTCATCATGAAAATGTAAGGTCAGTGCTTGTCCGGTTACTCAAGAACAATTTATACATTAAGGCTGAAAAGTGTGAATTTCACGTATGCCAGATATCATTTCTTGGTATATCATCAGTTCAGAAAGTGTAAGTATGGAGCAGAGTAAGGTGTCAACTGTCACTTCCTCGCCAATGCCCACCATGGTGAAGGAGCTACAATGTTTCTTGGGGTTTGCTATCTTTTATTGTCACTTCATTTGTGGTTTCAATCACCTCCCCTCTCACAACTCTGCTAAAAAAAAAAAAGGACCACACCATCTCCAATGGACCCCTGCAGCTGAAGAGGCCTTCAACCGGCTCAAGTCTGCCTTCAAGATGGCCCCTATCCTTCAGCATCCTGACCCTACTAAGCCATTTGTGGTGGAGGTAGATGTTTCAGAGGCTGAAGTAGAATGGGGTTCTTTTGCAGCATCTATGAGATAAACTTAAATTACATCCCATTGCCTTTTACTCCAAGAAATTTACACCAACTGAACAAAACTATAACATTGAGAACTGGGAACTTCTAGCCACCAAACTGGCTTTGGATGTAATGGAGGCACTGGTTTGAGGGTGCTGCACACCCATTCACCATCCTCACTGACCACAAGAACTAAGAGCATTTAAAGACCATCAAATGATTGAATCCACACTAAGCTAGATGGGCCCTGTTCTTTATTTGGTTCAGGTTCACAATATCTTGCTGCCCCAGCTCTAGAAACACAGAGGCTGACACTCTTTCCAGAATCCACATCACATGCCAGAACCTACTCCCTTTCTGTCACCAGACTGTTTTGTAAAACCCATCTCGTGGGACATTGATAGAGAAATCAGACAATCTAAGCCTGCTAACTTACCTGAGAACTGTCCTCCTGAACTGACATATGTACCACCACGACTCAGAGGTAAACTCATCACCTGGGCTCATTCATTTCCAGCCACAGGACACTCCAGTAACCAGTGTACCTACCAATTCCAGAAGAATTAGTACTGGTAGGAGAACATGACCTCTGATATTAACCATTTCATCTCCTCCACCGGTTGGTAAGCTCTGTCTTCTCCCGGTACCCCAGTAACCCTGGTCACACATTGCCATTGACTTTCTCACAGATCTACCTTGGTTCCAAGGTAACACAGTCATCCTGATGTTCATAGACAGATTTTTGAAAGCCCTCAAGCTTTCAAGAATCCCATTACCAGGTCTACCCATGGCACTCAAAACTGCAGAATTCCTGTTTCATCACATCTTCTGTTACTATGGTATCCCTGAAGACATTGTTAGTGACCTGGGTCCCCAGTTCATCTCCAAGTTATGGACCAAGTTCATGGACAGGTTAGGAGTATCAGTGAGTTTAACATCAGGACACCACCCACAGTCCATCGGCCAAGTAGAGCATGCCAACCAAGAGGTGAGTTGCTGCCTCTGAATATTCTATATAAGGAACCATAAGGACTGGACACAACTTTTTCCCTGGGCAGAATATGCACAGAACTCATTAAAGCACTACGCTACTCAGTTAACACCCTTCCAATGCATCCCCAGCTATCAACCACCACTTTTTCCATAGGATGATGCACCAACTCAGATCCTGGCAGTGGATTCTTGGTTTAAGTGGAGTGAGCAAGTATGGGAGGAGGTCCATCAATGACTGGAACAAGTAAATGAAAAGTAAAAAAAATATGCTGACAAACATAGAGGAGAGACCCCAGAGTATGCTCCAGGGGACCGAGTATGGGCTTCCACAAAGGACCTAAGAGTACCCAACACCGGCCTGATATATATGCCTGTACAAAGTGATTTGCAAAATCAACAAAATCTCAAACAAATTAGAGCTCCCACCTCACTGCAAGATAGTCCCCATTTTATACATATCATGCCTAAAACTTGCCAGTCAAGGTCCTCTTGCCACAGATACCACCATCCATTTCTGTCAGTAGCAGTGCAGAAAACCTGAGTTCGGAGCAGCCTTCAAACATAGCCACTCCAGACTACACTTCCCAAGCACCCCGCATCATCAGAGTATTAACAACATCACTTGTTTCTCATTTACCTGCAATCATCTCCCTATATAAGCTCAGTTCACTCACTCTCTTGATGCGAAGTATCATTCTGTGTCGCAGTAGCTGACTTTACCGAGCCTTCTGACTTTCTGCCTGTCCTCTCGTTGTTTAGACTCCATTTACATTTATCTCCAACTTAGTTCTTTTGCCTAGTCTATGATATTCTGTTTGCCAACTGACTGACCCTTGCTTGACCCTGACTACATCTCCAGTTTCCTGATTTGGCTCAGTTGACAGTTTGCAATCCACCCGCTCTCCCCTGCGCCTGCATCCGTAAGTGCCTGCACCCTGACACATACAGTACATACATTATATTGATTTTTAAAGCATAATCTAATATTTCTATGACTATATAGCATTCAACATCCTGAGTCAATCCATAAATTAATCAAATCGTGCCAACCAAGAATATATGACTTATAGATTTATACTGATGCACTGTAAATTTATTTACTGAACTCTCTCTCTCTTTCTGCACATGCGCAGCAAAGGAGTGAGCATGGCGTTTAGAGCTCATGAGAGCAGTTGGCGTTTTGTCAGCTTTTTTCAGCATTTAATGCTTTTTGTTTCTCCATATAATATCTTGTATTTTTGTGTTTTTGCGTCAGCAAATAACTGTGTGTGTATGAGTGAGTGGGCAGCATGCTCGAGAAGCATGGCACTTCCCAGTGTAAGAGTTTAACTCACCAGTACGGTGTGCGGATTATGTGCAGGGCGAGTGTAGGTGTGTGTGTGTGTGTGTGTGTGTGTGTTAGTGGTTGGAAATGTGGTGGGGCCTGAGAATATTGTCTCTGCCTCCAGCATGAACAGCGCAATTGTTGTGTGCCTGAACAATGTAAACAGTGAACAAACTAATACAGACAGGTGTAGTGATAAGTTAATATTGGTTTCTACCCTAATTTCCCCTTCAAAAAAGATCATCCTGTCTAATGTCCTTCCCTTCATCTCTGATGCAGCAATCGCTAAAGAGCTGTCGAGATATGGGCGACTGGTTTCTCTAATTAAGAAAATTCCCCGTGGATGTAAGTCCCCTCTGGTTAAACACCTGCTGCTGTTTAGACAATCTATATTCATGATACTCAAGGATAGTGTTGAAGAAATTAATGTAGTGTTTAAATTTAGAGTGGAAGATTCAGACTACAGCATCTATGTATCCTTGGACATAGATATGAAATGTTTTAATTGTGGACAGACAGGTAATCTTGTCTGTGCCTGTCCTGAAAGACAGGGTGACCCCAGTGTTTCTGAGCAGCCGGGGCAGGCTGCAACTGGGTCTGCTATGGTTGTTCTCCCTGCGGCTGCAGCGTGTCCAGCTGCTGAAAACTCCAGAGTAGCTGTTGTACCAGAGCATGAGCAGAGTGAGCCCCAAGCCCAGCCTGCAGCCCAGGAGTCCACTAGAGCTGCATTAACCCTGAAGAGGCCCATTTCGGCCAAACCAGTCCCAGAAAAGCCTTGCTTGGCTGAACCTGATCAGGAAAGGCCCTGCTTGGCAGAAAAGGTTACAGTGGATCCTGGCGCAGTGCTGGAGGTACCTGCACTGGCAGAGACAGGTACAGGGGTATAGAGCCTTCACTCGGAAGCACCCATCACTACACCAGTCGCGGGATTTGGAGATGGAGGACGAGCCCATATTTAAAGTACCAAAAAAAAAAACCTAGGTAAGGGACATGGGAACAAACAAGACAAAAAAGACATAAAGGTGGATGAAAGAGAGTCAGTTATGAAATGTCAGATTCTGTTTTTAATTATGGCTCCCAAGAAGAATGTTTACCAGTCGTTTACTCTGCTGAAGATATTAAATAGTTTTTAAGGAGCACTAAATGGCAGAAAAATGTTGTTGTAGAGGAATATTTCCCTGACCATAAACAGTTTATCCATGACGTGAAGCATTTTAGAAGAGAAGGGGCTTTTATTGAGGTAGAAGGTTTTCATCTAAAGAAACTGATTACAAAGTTGAAGAGAGAAATTTCTGATGAAGATGTGTAAAGTGGTTGGTGTGTTTTATTCTAGAATGGTTTTCATTATCTAGTTGTTTTATCTACAATTTTTTATGAGTAGGATTTATATTGCGATTTTAAATATCCATGGAGCAAGATAATATGAGAAGAGGCTTAAACTATAGGAGTTAATAGAACAGATGCATGTGAATGTTATGATGTGAAATGAGAGACACCGTGAAACAAGCGATGAAGCAGATTGGGTTAAGGAATGTGATGGGTTGGTGATTTTAAGTCATAATACATCACTTTGTGGTGGGGTTGTGTTGCTATTCACTCGCAATTTTATCCCCAGCTCTGAGATGGTAGAAGAGTTTTTAAATGGGAGGCTTTTAAAAGTAAAAGCTTTTTATGAGAATGAGATTTTTATTTGTGTGTACATTTCCACCAATACAGTGGAGATACTGTGTTGTTTTTTGACAGGCTCAGTAATGTACTTGTTAACTGCAGCACCCCTGACATTTTAATTATGAGTGGAGATTTTAACTTTACAACTGACAATTTGGACAGAAACCATACAAAACCTCACATGGCTTCCCATAAGCGATTATTGGAGATGATGGAGGTCCATGAATGATGTGATATATGGAGAAATTTAAATAAAAAAGAGACAATACATGTGGGCCCATACTACAGACAACACACTATCCCTGGCAAGACTGGATTGGATTTATTGTTTTAAACATCAACTGACTTATTTTACAAAGTGTTTTATTGTTCCAGTAGGCATCTCTGACCACAGCCTGGTTCACTGTTTCATTAGTAAAAAGAATGTAAATATTAATTTTAGAGAGTATTTTATTTATTTTTGGAATCATTTTAAATTAGAAAAGACACTTTTTAGTTCTCTGCAACAGTGGTGGGACAGGGCCAAAGCATAAATCAACACCATACTTTCAGTGCTATGAGAGACATTATCAGATTACCCAAAGCCCTGGAGATAGATATAGTAGAACTCCAGCATTTGGAGGCCACAGGAGATCGAGGGCATATTGAAGCCCTCAGAAGTGAAAAAAGCCACAGTGAATGACCTGTTGGGCATTACAGCACAGGGGCACTGATCCACTCACGCTTTCAAAGCATGACTGAGATGGATGCTCCTTCAAAGTTCTTCTTTGGTCTTGAGCAAAAGAATGGACAGAAAAGATTCATGCATGCTGTGCAAACAGAATCAGGAGATCTCATATTAGTACCCACTGAAATTCACAAGCAGACAGTCAGCTTCTAATTGAAGCTTTATAGCAGCAAGCCAGCAGGGGTACAGGTGGTGGAGGAGAGCTTCCTTAATGATCTGCCAAAGCTCTCAGTGTAGGTGGCAGAAGAAATGGGCAAAGAGTTGACACTGGGAGAGCTCCAGAAAGCTCTCCAAGGTATGGAAAACAGCCAAGCACCAGGCATTGATGGTCTACCTGTAGAATTCTACAAGACCTTCTGGGCAGCAATAGGGCAGGACATCCTAGAAGTGTTACAGGATAGCGTGAAGAGAAATATGCTCTTGTTGAGCTATAGGAGGGCTCTCCTGACCCTACTGCCAAAAAAGGGAGACCTTACACACCTTGAGAATTGGCACCCGGTTTTACTTCTGTGCACTGACTGTAAGCTGCTTTCAAAAGCATTAGCTTCAAGACTGATGAAGGTAATGGAACACATCATTCACCATGACCACACATACTGTGTGCCTGGCAGGACTATATTTGATAATATATCTTTAATTTGTGATGTTTTGGACATCTCCAGGCAATTGGGCTTAAAGACTTGTTTCATTTTTCTAGACCAGGAAAAGGCTTTTGACCGGGTTGAAGATAAATAGTTGTGGAAGGTGCTGAAAGCCTTTGAGTTCAATCAAGGTTTTATAGCCATGATCATGATTTTGTACAGTGAAATTGAGAGTGTACTGAAGGTTAATGGTGGTTTATGTGCTCCTTTTAAAGTTTACAGAGGCATTAGACAAGGCTGTTCTTTGTTAGGTATGTTACACACTGGCAATTGAACCTCGTTTATGTAAACTGAGAAATTCACTTTCTAGTTTTAATATACCTAATTCTAATGCTTCTCTCTATCTCTCAGCATATGCAGATGACCTCATAGTGATGGTGGGCACACAGACAGATGTGCTTGTTTTAATTGATATTTTAAAAGACTTTGCTATTTTATTATCTGCTAAAGTTAACTGGGCCAAAAGGGAAGCCATTTTAGTTGGGGAGTGGGGAGGAGGGCAGCTGACACTACCAGGTGGTCTAGTATAGAAAAAGGGTGGTTTTAAGTACTTGGGTGTCCACCTGGGTAGCCCTGAGGTTTTAAATAAAAACTGGGATGGCATTGTCGTAAAGGTAAAAGGTCGATTTGGCAAGTGGAAGTGGCTGGTCCCAAACATGTCCTACAGGGGATGAATGCTGGTCATAAACAACATAGGAGCGTCGTCCCTCTGGCACAAGCTGGTATGCGTGAATATGCCACCAAACCTGCCAGGGTGGCACGGTGGTGTAGTGGTTAGCACAGTCGCCTCACTGCAAGAAGGTTCCGGGTTCGAACCCAGCGGCCACCGAGGGCCTTTCTGTGTGGAGTTTGCATGTTCTCCCTGTGTCTGCGTGGGTTTCCTCTGGGTTCTCCGGTTTCCCTCACAATCCAAAGACATGCAGTTAGGTTGACGTGGGGCGGCCTTGAGCTGAGGTGCCCTTGAGCAAGGTACCGAACCCCTGGCTGCTCTCCGGGCACTCTGGTGTGGCTACCCACTGCTCTGAGTGTGTGCATATGTTCACTGCTTCAGATGGGTTAAATGCAGAAGTGTGCATGTGACGAATAAAGGTTTCTTCTTCAGCAAACATCCAGGCCCTGTTAGTGGACTTCTTCTGGAATGGTCTACACCTTGGGAAGAGTGTTCTTCATCTGCCCAAGGAGGAAGGAGGGCAAGGGCCAGTCCAGCTTGGCAGTAGAATTGCAGCCTTTCGACTCCAGTTCATACAGAGACTCCTTGCTGGACCCAGGAATCTAGTGTGGAGAGCACCAGCTTACAGACTGTTGCACACAGTGGGAGGGCTGGGATTGGACAGAATTTTGTTTTTAATTGACAGAAGAATGTTGAACATTACTGGATTACCCGTTTTTTTTTTTTATCATGGGCTTTTTTAAAATCTGGAACTGTAAAAAAAAAAAAAAATACAAGGAACATATGACATTACACTGGTTGCTGGAAGAACCTCTAGTATATGGTGGGCATTTGGACATCTCTAGCAGGACTATTCCCACACTGTCCAGGTCTCTGGTCTCTTCAAGGATTGTGACACTCTGGCAGCTGGTGGAGATTGCAGGGAAATATTTATCAAGAGTGGAGAACCTGGCAGCACATATGGGGCTACAGTCCCTGCATGTCACCAATCAACTCCTACATCATGGGAGGTCCACGCTAACACCAGAGGAGCAAGTTCAGCTGATGGACGATAAAAACAGCAAGGCTGGTCCCGCAAAGGAAGAACCTTTTCCCCAGCTGAACATCGCACATCGCTCCGGACCTGGATGGTTGTGGGGGTACCCTTCTGGAATGCAAGGGTGAGAAAGAAATGAACTTTCAAACTGCATCAGGTAAGCTGCTGTACAGGGCCTGTGTTAAAGTTTTAAATAAGAAAAAAAACTGAATAGGAGGGTGGACACCCCATGGAGAAGTGTACTTGGTTTTAATGATGATCATAAACCAGAGTGGAGGGCATTGTACAAATCACCATTAGCCAAAAAGGTTGCTGACCTCCAATGGAGGATTTTACATTGTATAGTGTCTGCAAATTCTTTTATCTCCATTTTAAATCCTGAGGTCATATATGAATGTCCCTTTTTGTTCTCAGAGAAACTGTTTTCCATGCCTTTTTACATTGCTCCAGGCTGCAGTCATTGTTTTATTTGTTGTAGAACATTTTAAGATCATTGATCATCTGATGTGAATTTTACTTTTCAGCTTTTTATTTTTGGTTTTCAATATGTCAGGGGAAACCGATTCAGGTGTCAGCTGGTTAATTTTATCCTTGGCCAGACCAAAATGGCGATCTATTTAAGCAGAAAAAACACAATTGCACAAAGCACAGACTGTGACCCTGAGAGAATTCTCTCCAGACTGATTAAATCCAGAGGTTTGATTGATTTTAATTTTTATAGGAGCAACGGTGATTTGGAACTGTTTAAGGCAATGTGGTGTTGTGAGGAGGCTCTGTGCTCTGTAGTGGAAGAAGAACTTTATTTTACATGAGACTTACATTAACAGAATCACTACAACATTTTACTCACACTGTGCAGTTATTTCATCCATCCATTATCTGTAGACGCTTATCCTGTTCTACAGGGTCTCAGGCAAGCTGGGGCCTATCCCAGCTGACTATAGGCGAGAAGTGGGGGGTACACCCTGGACAAGTACTGTGCAGTTATATTTAGCCTAATTTATTTAAAATGCTTTTTTTTTTATATTTATTTACCCTGATTTTGTGTAATGTGACTTTTGTAAAATAAAGGATCATAAAAGTCAAAAGTCTCTCTTTCTCTCTCTCCACATTGGTTTTTCATCCTGTCAGGTACAGTATAGTCAAATTTTTTCAAGTGTGTGTGTGGTGACATTTTTGATATCTGAGTTGATTTATATGTAAAAAATTCCTGCCAAATGTAATGGACACAAAGCTCACTATAAATTACTTTTTGTAGAATTGTCAGGGTGACTCACAGCAGCTCAGAAACATTATACATATTTTATCTTTCTTTTCTTCCATTTTTATTTTTAAAAGAATCCTACCCACTGTATTTTTAAGAAAACCTCTTGTTTGAAGACTTAAGTTATAGTAGGCTGTATGTCCAAAAAAAAAGAGCAATTAAAACATTTCGTCTCATTATCTCTAGCCGCTTTATCCTTCTACAGGGTTGCAAGCATGCTGGAGCCTATCCCAGTTGACTATGGGCGAAAGGCGGGTTACACCCTGGACAAGTCGCCAGGTCATCGCAGGGCTGACACATAGACACAGACAACCATTCACACTCACATTCACAC
>JAODJS010000028.1:35333148-35343566 GCA_027576325.1 Sciades assimilis | reverse complement strand
AGAACAAGTGTATTTATGCTGAGAGTAAATTACACACAGTAGGACTCTATTAACTAATTAGATGACTTCTGAAGGCAGTTGATTGCACTGGATTGTATTTAGAGGTATCCGAGTACAGGGGGCTGAATACTAATGCACATCAAATTTTTCAGATTTTTATTTGTTTAAAATTTTGAAGACCATTTATCATTTTGGTTTCACTTCACAATTATATGCTACTCTGTGTTGGTCTATCACATAAAATCTCAGTAAAAAACTTAAGTTCATGGTTGTAAGGTGGAAAAATGTGGAAAAAGTTCAAGGGGTATGAATACTTTTTCAAGGCACTGTAGTTGCATTGTTTGAGCTTCTCCTGCCTTTTTTTTTTTGACAGAAGTGTGAGGTCAGATACAGTGAAAGCACAGATCTCATTCAGTAACACAATGCAACCTTCTCACCTGTCATGCAGCATTAATAAAGCAGCGTACAACCCTCAGAGAAGTTCCACAGAAAGGGCAAACGGTCACATTTCGACCATGAGAAACTCTATCGTACAACACTTTTAGAAACATTACATTAGTGTCACTGTCTCTCCATCACACTTAAGTCCTTGAACTTGTAGTGCCCCGTCATACAGCATATGGCTTTGAAATCTGACAACTTGTTGTGATCCTTGGCAAACAAATGCAATTACAGGCAGAATTATTGGCACCCTTGGTAAAGACACATAAAAACAGATAATGAATAAATATTTGTGGTTCATTAGCTTAAGCTCACTTTTAATTCAAGCTCATTTATTCTAGAAAAGAAAAACCCTCACACACACACACACACACACACACACACACACACACAGTATAAAACATTCCCATGTCACAATTTTTGACACAGCTGCAAATTATTTTAAACAAAATGTAAGAAAAGCATATTTCAGTGTCACATTGTACTTTTTTAGTTAACCTGAAATCTTAAGCAATCATCCAAGACTTTGTCAGTTAAAAGTGAGGCAGATGTCAGTTAAAAGTGAGGCAGATGTTAGCGTAGATAGTTTATTGTAAAAAAAAAAAAAGAAAATTAAAAAAAAAAAAGCAAGTAGGCATGTCATCCAAAATGTAGGGCAGAATCAAATACAGTGGACAGGCAAAGGTCAAGCGAGGCATAAACAGACTAAATGAGGCAGAGACAAAAGCAGAATCTAAAATACAAAACGTGAGTCAAAACCAGGAAGACAATCTAAGCAAAGGCCCGGTAAGGTCAGGTATAAAGCACTGAGCACAATACTTCGCAACGTGTGTTAGATTTTAGTGTCCTTATAAGTGTGTGCTGATTGCGCTCTAATCTGGGACAGATGCATGTAATTAGTCCTCAAGGTGTGCACTGCTAGAGTGCAAATGTGCATGGATGCGGGAGATAGTTCGAGGCGTATCTGGTGTGAACGCGTGCAGATGTGACACTTTCTGTTTCACTGGTGTTTCAATAAATTTTTGATTGCAAGTATATTTGGCTCCTAAACACAATGAAATTCAGACAATGAAATGTACTACATGCTGAAAATGTTTGCAAAATCTTCTCCGAGGGTCACAGATTTTCAAAAAAAAAATGGTAGCATTTTGGGGTCTCCAAGTCTACAATCAGACCAAGTTATATGGAAGGTATGTCCCAAGAAAGCCATCTGTTTCAGCTAACTACACATGTAAGTGCCTTGGGTTTGCTAGACCCTACCAGAACTTTGACTGGAGCTTGGTTCTATTGGTCCAATGGGACAAAAAATAAAGCGTATGTGCAGCAAACACTCAAGGTGAATTTGATGTGAAAAGAAATATGGTTATACAGATAAGAACCTAATCCCATTCTGTCCAGTATGGTGGAGAAACTGTAATGTTGTGGGGCTTTGAGGCCCTGGGAACCTTTATAGGGTACAAGGCATCATGGATCTATGAAGTACCAAATAATTTAAAACGGGGCTGGAGTGTGGATGGATTTTCAGTGACCACAGAATTAAGCTTTTGATGTGGGCATATCCTGAAGAGTGCTCTCAGGTTTTCTGTCCTGTATTCTTCATTCTCATACAAATATGAACACTCTTATTGTCATTGTGCATGTATAACAAAACTGTGTGCAGTACCAAGCTACATAGAAGGAATTAAGTAAAAATATGAAATATAAATATAAAATATAGCAATATAAACTATAAAGTAAAAAAAAAAAGGGGGGGGGGGCTAATTTAAGAAGGCCTCAAGTCGCGCAAAATGCTAAATTCAAGGGTGCTAATAATTATTTTGGTTATTTTATATGGGGATTTAAATTTATTTTACTTAAAACTTAAAGATAATATCAGTTGTGTTATTATTTTGAAAGTGTAAGTAGCATGACAACTTAATCTGTATATCATGTTGTTGGAATTGGGCTGAGTGCAAAAAAGATGCGCGTAATGAATTTGCCTGTCATTTGTATCCTGTTCGAATTCATTTTGAATATCATTGTCTAATAATTGTAGCTATTATATTGTAGCTATTTGTTTTTAAATAGGAACGTCTGATTTAGTTTAATTAGGAGCAGAGTCTGAGTTATAAATATGTAAAGACATAGTGTACAGATAATCCTATATTCCCTGTATACATATGTATTTATAACATCATGATAATGCTTGGCTGGAGGATGGTAAAGTAATGAGAGGGTGGGATAGTGGAGTAATGGAAAGGTGGAAGAGGAAAAAAACAAAATAAAACAAAAAACATCAAGTAAAATTACATCTCAGGTGCTATAACTGGTGCTAAAACAGTCTCTAGCCATGAGGAATAGTGGGGTACCTCCTCAACTGTAACACTTGTTTGCTGTTTTCCTTTGCTCTGCCAATTATGATGAAGGGCTTTGCTAGGAAATTTTTCTCTCCTCTTTCTTCACGCTCTGCTCAGCTATCTGTCACTCCCACCATTGTCCAGCCATCGAGGAGCATTGTGTTGAGCAGCCTGAGAGCTGATGCCCTGTAAATCTGGTGAGACACGAATGGTTAGGGGCAAGGAAACTAGCACTTTGGCTGTCCCTGAGGGTCTGCACTTGCACAGAGAGGTTCATGAATGATGACCTGCTTCCCAGTCTCCTTTCTCTGAAGCCCCAACACCCCAGCGGTCTTACTATTCTCACTCTCAGGCACTTGGCTAATCCATCAGTAGAGTGATGTGTGGGCTGTGCACTCCACCAATCTTGAAAACAAGAGTTGGACTCCTTCTTGCATCTTTTGAACCAAAAGTTCACTTAAGTCAGTGCTTTAAATAAGCCAGCTTGGAATTTTGGCTCAGGAGAAAATCCAGCTTTATATAAGGGTCTGATGAAGATTAAAATCTAGCTGATAAATGTGTATATTAAGTCAGGATTCTGGCAGAACTCTAAAACAACTGACAGTAAGATGTAACATGTCATAAGCAGAACCATGATATGGAATCTGTATGTACTGTATATACATGCATTCATTCAAGTGGTCATGTATTTCATTATAAGAAACCTGTTTACCATTACCCAACAGAGGAGGTGAAACATGAGCAGTAAGTCTCCTGTCTTTAATCTTGGCTGTGTTCCATAGATGTGTAATCCTGAGATGGACTGGCATTCCATTCTGGATTGCTCACATTTTTTTTTTTTTTTATTTAACCTTTATTTAACCAGGAAGGTCCCATTGAGGTATGAAACCTCTTCTTCCAGAGAGTCCTGGCCAAGACGGCACGGAAGCACAAGCATATGACTTAAAAACAAATTACAAATAATTTAAAAAAATTACAAATAATTACAAAAATCTACAAATACAGGGGACACAAAATGACATAAAAAACAAACACAGTAAGATTAATTAAAAACAGTGACACTCCTCTACTAAAGTTGTTTTTAAAAGATTTTTAAAAGTATCTATAGAAGGGACAGATTCCAAGTTTAAAATGTTTTGGAGGTTATTCCAAGCATGTGGGGCATATGAACTAAAAGAAGTCTTGCCTAATTCAGTACGTACAGCAGGAATATTTAAGATTATTTTATTTCCTGACCTAGTGCCATAGGAGCTGGTTTGGCGCGATAAAAGACAATTGATGTATGGTGGGAGTTTACCAATCAATGCTTTCGCAATAAAAATGAGGGAATGGCTTTTTCTCCTGAGTGACAATGAAGTCCATGTTACCATTTCATATAGTGTGCAGTGATGTGTTCTCATATTTGCATTTGTAATGAAACGCAGCGCTGCATGGTAAACTACATCCAGCTTTTTTAAAAGAGAAGTGGAAGCATGCATGTACAATATTTCACCATAGTCCAAGATGGGTAAAAATGTACTCTGGACCAATCTTAATCTAGCAGCAAAAGGAAAACACTTTTTCAAGCGGAAATAAAAACTAAGTTTTGGCCTAAGCTTTTTGAGAAGATACGCAATATGTGCGTCATAGTTTAACTTCTCATCAATCCAAATTCCTAAATACTTGTATGTTTTAACCCGTTCTAATAGGGTGCCATCAACAGTGGACACTTCAACATTAGGTAATAAAGAGCGGGTACGCGTGAAGACCATATACTTTGTTTTCCTTGCATTTAAAACCAGCCGCATATTGAGCAACGATGCCTGCAAAACACTAAAAGCAGCTTGAAGATTCTCAACTGCTGTCTTAACCGAGGGGGCAGATGTGTATAAAACAATATCGTCAGCATACAAATGCACCTTTGCTGACTCAAGACCAACACAGAGGTTATTTATATAAATGGTGAACAAAATAGGCCCCAAAATCGACCCCTGAGGCACGCCCATTTTGACCTCCACTAGAACAGAACTGCTGCTGTCAACAGCTACACATTGGGTTCTCCCAGATAAATAGTTTAAAAACCACTTCAGTGTTATGTCACTAAAACCAATATGCCGAAGACGTTGCAAAAGAAGATCATGGTTTACACAGTCAAAAGCCTTAGAAAGGTCAACAAAAAGAGCAGCACAGGACTTCTTGTTATCCAGGGCAGAGATGATGTCGTTTGCAACTAAAATAGTGGCAGTGATAGTGCTATGATATTGTCTGAATCCTGATTGTGTAGATGTTAAAATTCCATTTTCAGACAAATAATGTTTAACCTGCTCATTCACTAAAGCCTCAAATATTTTAGCAGTTACTGATAATCTGGAAATGGGGCGATAGTTGTCTGGCATCGAGGGATCACCACCTTTCAGTAGTGGGAGAACCATGGCTGACTTCCATGACCTAGGGATTTCTCCACTGATGAGGCTGAGATTAAATATTGAGGCTATAGGACTAGCAACCACACTTGCTGCTACCTTCAAAAACAGGGGCTCAATTTTATCTGCCCCAGTAGATTTTCTTATGTCCAATTTAGACAAAGCTTGATACACTTGGAAGGGTGTAATAGCAGTAAAATTAAAACAACTGGATGACACCACACCTTGAGGCAGTGTAAAATTTTCTGACACTGGAAGATGAGATGTAACTTTTTCTGCTGCCATATTAAAATGATCATTAAACGCATTAATAATATTATCTTTCCCTTTTACCTCACCTTGAGATGTTTTCAACACTTCAGGAAGTGTAGGCATTCCCACAGTCCCCTCAGTGGACTTAACCAACTTCCAAAATTTACAGGGATCATTTAAGTTTTCGTTTATCAATTGCAAATAATGGTTACTTTTGGCAGCTTTAACTAACTTTGTACACTTATTACGCAGTGCCCTATAATTATTCCAGGATGCAGGATCACCTTGTCGCTTGGCCAGAGACCAAGCCTTATCCCTGTGCCTAATATGACTTGCCAGGTTATCATCAAACCATGGATTATTTTTGCCACTGACCCGATATCTCCTCATGGGAGCGTGCTTATCAATTAATTGAATAAAAACAGTTTTAAAATATTCCCAGGCTAATTCAACATCAACCATTTCATTGATACGGTGCAGATCACTATCATAAAGATCATGCAAAAAGGCTTGCTCATTAAAGTGCTTATAATTTCTTTTATAAATGAAACGTGGTTTGGGTTTCACAGTTTTACATTTTCTGACGCAAGCAATAGCACAATGATCACTAATATCATTGCAAAACACTCCGGTTGCACAATATTTAAAAGCACAGTTTGTAAGAATAACATCAATAAGAGTGGACTTTTCCAAATGCTTTGAATTTAAACGAGTAGGAGAGTTTATCAATTGCGACAGTTGCAAAACATCGCATATTTCCTGCAGCGCCCCCGGCATGCAGGACAAGCAGTCCCAATTTAGGTCACCCATCAAAATAAACTCTTTATCGGATAATTTATTTAGGTGGTCCATAAGTGCAGTTGCAGCGTCACAAACTGCTGACGGAGAACGATAGCATCCCACGATACTGAGGTCAGCGCCATTGGGAAGTTCCAGTTTAACTGTCAATAGTTCAAAATATTTAGATCTGGTGAACGATCCGGAGCATGAACAGTTCAGATGTGATTTGACATAGATAGCAACGCCACCTCCTTTGTTTTCGCGGTCAGATCTGAAGATGCGGTATCCTTCAATGTTTATGGATGTGTTGGTTATTGAGG
Organism: Sciades assimilis; assembly: GCA_027576325.1. NCBI lineage: Eukaryota > Metazoa > Chordata > Actinopteri > Siluriformes > Ariidae > Sciades > Sciades assimilis. Next base: position 35,337,035 of record JAODJS010000028.1, on the reverse strand, counting down.
GTTTAAGCCACGTCTCCGAGAGAACCATGACATCGCAGTCAGCCAACTTTGCCCATATACGAACAGAGTCTATCTTGTTTAATAGACTGCGCACGTTAAGATGAACAAAACGTAACCCGTTGCTACTTGCCAGATCAGATGGAGTTTCGAGCTGGGTCCGTTCAGGCCCCGGGTTGGGGTGGATATTACCCGAAAGTAGCAACAGGAGGGTAATCCACAATGCCTTGACCGTTCTCCGCCGGTGGCTACCAGCCGCCGCGACTGTGCGAGAGCGCAGTGCTTCCATCCACACCTGCTCTCGAAGCGGGCACAGGCCGCTCTCACATCTAAACAAACCAAAGAAGTGCTCAGTAGTAATCCACCGCGAAAATTGTGCCGATTCCAAACCCGACATGGTTATACATCGGGAAGTAATCCAGTGAAAAGTGGGTCTAACGTCCATTCCAATTTTCCCTGAATGATCCTCAGCAGGGAATGTCAGCGTGAGGCCCAGCAGATAGAGCCAAACAGCAGGCAACATTGTTATGTCCGTTTTATATGTATTTTGGGAATTGCTGACTTAGATCAAGAGGATAATCTTTTCTTTGTAGAAAAGATCTATGAGGACCTCCAAGAGCCCAAGCCACCAGAACCTATCTCGGTAAGCTTTGTACTCACTTTTATTTCTGCAATGGGTGAATTACCTCATCAGAGTAGAGCACCCATGCCTCTGGAGCTCACAGACCTTTTTTGCTGTGCTCGAGGTGATCTATGAATCTTTGGAAAAGGAGGACTGCTGTGAAATTTTTTGGGAGGGGGCTATCACGCCTGAGGTTAAGGCAGCAGTACCGGAGGAGGCTGTTGCTCCAGTGCTTCTTCCTGGAGGCTGTCATTCCAGAGCTGGTCTCACAGCCAGAGCCAGTATCTGAACCCGAGCCTGTACCAGAACCAATGCCAGCATCAGTTCCAGTGCCAGCACCAGCATCAGAACCAGTGCCAGTGTCTAATCTAGAACCAGTGCCAGCACCAGTGTCAAAGTCAGCTCCAGTGCCAGAGCTAGTGTCTGAACCTGCACCAGAGTCTACTCCAGAACCAGTGCCAGCACCAGAGTCGGAGTCAGTGCCAGTGTCTGTGCCAGAACCAGTGCCAATGCCAGAGTCAGAGCCAGTGCCAGTGCTTGTTACAGAACCAGTGTCAGCACCGGAGTCAGAGTCAGTGCTAGTATCTGTTCCAAAATCAGTGCAAGTGCCAGAGTCAGTCAGCACCAGTTCCTGTTCCAGAACCAGTGCCAGCACCAGAGTCTGAGCCAATGCCAGAACCTGAGTCTGTTCCAGAACCAGTGTCCAAGGACGATGGAGCTGCCTCAGCTGATAATGATGGCATTGTCGTCCTGCCACCCGGCCATGAGAATGTCATCCTCCTGCCGCTGCCCTAGTCCAGTCTAGAGCTCAAGCACACTTCCAGCCCTGAGTCCAAGCCAAGTCCAGAGCTCAAGCCTGAGTCATCTCCTGAGCTTGAGCCCAAGTCCAGCCCAGAGCTCAAGTCATTTCCAGAGCCTGTGTCTAAGCCAGAGTTAGTCATCTCTGCAGCTCAAGCCCGAGCCCAAGTCCAGTCCAGAGCCAGAGACATATCTAGAGCTTGAGTCCAACCCAGAGCTTGAGTCCAGTCCACAGCCCAAGTCTAGTCCAGAGCTCGAGCCCAAATCCAGTCCAGAGCCATCTCCAGAGCTCAAGCTCGAGTCATCTCCAGAGCCCAAGACCAGTGCACGTCAGGCGTCCAAGTCTTGTCCTGAGCCCGAGCCCCGACCGGAGCCAAGAAAGATGGATTTTTGCTCCCAGAGGGAGCTCTTTGGGGTGTGTGTGTGTCTGTCAGTCAGTCCAGTGCACTTTGGCGTGCTCACCTGAAGAACTCTCTGGTGCATTCCCGACTGCTCACACGTTGAGCAACCTCTTGCACGTGCGCTGTTAACGATGCGCACCTGCACATGATTGAGGAGCAATATATGCACCTATATAAGGACTGCTTAGATGCATGCCTAAGGTGAAGTATTACACCACGTCAGTCACGCATTACCGAGCCTTACTTTACCCATGTTTGAGTTCCTGGTTTCCTGATTCCTGTGCCTGTCCCTCATTCCTGTTTTCTTGCTGCCTGTGATATTGTCAGTGTGTATTTTGTAGTGTTGTGTTTATTGTGTGGTGCTGTGTTTACTGTGTGGTGTGCTGTTCTTTGGTTTCATGTGTTATTTTATTTAGTTACATTTGCAGTGCTTATTAATAACTCCCAGGTGTTAAGGATTGGACAATGCCAAAGCCAATATTCCATCATTAACTCTAAGAGACTGGTTGGCTGGATTGAATGGGCAACAGGTGGGGGTAGGCGTGTCTGTCCCTTTTTATAGGTATTCTAGCAGAAAGATGGCGCGCGACGAGCCAGAGGAGAGGCAGCATAGCAGACGGCACTGCAGAGCGATCGGAGGGCATCGGTATCTGGTTGTGGTTTCCACTCGGAGTACACCGCGCTCAATATAAGTTCTGGGTTGTGGTTAAGCTGCACCCAGCCAATGTAAGTACGCTTCTTATATAGCTTGCGTGCTTACTTTCTGTTGGCTGTACAAGAAACTTCCCACTGCTGAGATTCTCTCTCTCTCTTCCCCCCTCGGAGGCATCGTCCCTGCCAGCTCGACGCACGGAGGAGGAGCCGCTAACTGAAGGGACGGTAACCCTAGCATGCTCTGCTAAGCTAGCTGCTACGGGCTGTGGGATTGCTGTGCTGCTTCTGCTTTTTGCTTCGCTTGCTGCTTGCCTCTCGCTGCCGCCGACTGCTTGCTTGCTGGGCGGGCTACTTGCTGCTATCGCTGCTGTGCTCTGGTGGTGGGGCTTTGCTGGTTATGGACTGTTTAGTTGGGACTCGGACTTTGTTGCATGGACTGCCATTTTAAATAGGACATTTTAGGTACATGTGTTTGGACGTTGTAATAATAATAAATGTATTGAAATTTATATGCAACTGTTTGTCTTCTCACTATCCTCCACCACACCTGCGAAATTTGTCTGGTCACTGACAAACTCCAAAAAGAAAACCAAGGTGACATATGCCTCTATGCTTTTCCAGGTTTTCATCTGTTTGTCTATGTAGAATGATGTCTGCAGTACTGGGTAGTCTGAGATGTCGGCGAAATCAACAGATGGATAATTTTCCAACTCATAGGAAAACTCTTTCTGTGGTTATGTGCAAGGATCTATCCCATTGCAAAGAGCAACGTTTTGAAGGTATCTTGACTGTGCATTGGCTTCTAAACTGCAAAAAAAGAGTCGGAAATGGTTTCACTAGCTCTTTACAAAATGGCAGCCAAATTGGTTCTGGTTCTGGTGGACTACTGCATAAACTCCACAGATAAGATGTAACATGCAGACACAAGTCGACGGAGCGGGATATGAATTTCTGAACAGGGATTTTCAGATGATGTTACCCAGATCAACTGTCTGTAGTCTGGAATTGGTTTACCTGACCACCACTTCATTCACCGGATGTAAACTCGCAAGCAAAAGTCACATGACTGAATACAACCTACTGTATTGTGGGTGTCTATAAGATCAGGTATGAAAAAGAGGGTAAATAGCACTTACTCCAAGTGTGCTATGCTGCTCTCTTCTCAACAAACTGTTCAGAAAAGATGTATTTAGCTGGCTCACATGTCTCACAGAAAGCATGTGTTAGCCTTCACCTTCCCTGGCTGGTAGCTGTTGTGTGATAGTGGACAGCTGGCTGTTGGAGAGGGAAGTGGCACCTGACCAAATTGGGGAAAACATGAGGGGAAGGCTATGTCTCATCTCATCTCATCTCATCTCATCTCATTATCTGTAGCCGCTTTATCCTGTTCTACAGGGTCGCAGGCAAGCTGGAGC
>JAODJS010000028.1:34235068-34245930 GCA_027576325.1 Sciades assimilis | reverse complement strand
AACTCAGTTACTTTTTGGGAAAAGTAACTAGTAACTATAACTAATTACTTTTTGAAAGTAACGTGCCCAACATTGGTAGTAATGTATGGCGTTTACTCTCTTACATGTAATTAAGCACTTTTCCCCCCAATAAATTATACTTATAGGAGTAGTTTTAATGTATAATATTTTTTCACTATTACTTGAATACATTTGCAATTTAAAAATATACTCAATTACATTAGACTATGCATTTCTCGTTACCTTTATACTGATCAGCCATAACATTAAAGCCACTAACAGGTGAAGTAAACAACATTGATTAAAACAGAAAGGTGTCAGCATTCACTTTTTCAGTAGTTTGTGCTACAGTAGCTCTTCTGTGGGATTGGACCATATGGGTTAGTTTTCATGCCCCATGTGAATCAATGAACCTTTGACATTCATGACCCTGTCACCGGTTTACCAGTTTTCCTTTTTTGGACCACTTTTGGTGAGTACTAACCACTACATACCAGGAACACCCCACAAGATGTGCCATTGTGGAGATGCTCAGACCCAGTCATCTAGCCATCACAATTTGGCCCTTGTCAAAGTCACTCAGATCGTTGTGCTTGCCCATTTTTCCTGCTTCCAGCACATCAAGCTGGTGTCACATTCAAGGACTGACTGTTCTCTTGCTGCCTAATATATGCCACCCCTTGAAAGATACCACTGTAATGAGATAATCGATGTTATTCACTTCACCTGTCAGTGGTTTTAATGTTATGGCTGATCTGTGTATATAATTTATTAAATTATTTTATTCATGCACACATAGCTTCTACAATGTTGACTTTGATACACAACGTTTAAACACACAAATGGACAATCATAAATAAAGACCAGGAGTTATTGACCAGTGGGTTAAGTTTTAAGAGATGAAATAGTGTTGTGACTTTGGTATTGGTTTCAAAAGATTTATGGTAAGAAAAAATGGAAGAGATGTGTAACACTTATGGGGTTTGAAGGGAAAATGAGGCGATTGGAGACAGGTTTTCAACAACTTGAAGGTGTGCTTTATTTTTTTGTGCACTTTTGCTTTTCTGCATTTTTTTTTCATTCGGCGCACACGCACACACACATGGCTCTATGTTGCCTCTCTCCTCTTTATTCTGGAAGATTTATGAAACTAACCTGTAACAAAATTGCCTTAGTTTATTTGTTAAACATTTATTATTATTATTATTATTATTATTATTATTATTATTATTAATAATAATAATAATTATTATAATTATTATTTGTTTTTATTCTGGGCACAACTGATATTCTGATACATTTGTATGTAATACATTATAGATATAGTAGTAGTAGTAGAAGAAGAAGTCGTCCTTATTTGTCGCATGCACATTCAAGCAAAGTGAAATTTGTCCTCTGCATTTAAACCATCTGAAGCAGTGAACACACGCATGCACACACAGTCAATGAGCACACACACACATACCCAGAGCAGTGGGCAGCTATACTACAGTGCCAGGGGAGCAGTTGGGGGTTAGGTGCCTTGCTCAAGGGCACTTCAGCTCAAGGCTACCCCATGTTAACCTAACCACATGTCTTTGGACTGTGGGGGAAACCGGAGCACCCAGAGGAAACCCACACCAACATGGGGAGAACACGCAAACTACACACAGAAAGGCCCTCATTGGCCAGTGGGCTCGAACCCAGACCCTTCTTGCTGTGAGGCAACAATGCTAACCACTACACCACCATGCCACCCAAATCACCATATGAAGTTACTCACAACTTGAGTAGCCATTTTATGAGAATTTTTTACTCATACTTAAGTCATTATTTTGATGAGTACTTTTATTTATACTTAAGTGAGTATTATCATAAAGTAACAGTACTTTTACTTGAGTACAGATTTGCTTACTCTACCCACCTTTGACTGTGTGTCAGTCATGGCAGTATTCTCAGGAATGGAAAAATCAGCAGCTGTTTTAAAAAATGATAATCATAAAGATGCTTGTTTTCTTTCTACAAAACCCATTTCCAGAAAAGTTGGAATATTTTTTTTTTTACCAAAATGCAATAAAAACAAAAAATTGTGATTTGTTAATTCATGTAAACCCTAATTCACATGATGAACCTTTTGTTGTGAACTGACAAAAGTACAAAGAAAAGATTTTCAATAATTTTATTTATTGGCCAAATTAATTGTATTTTGTAAATATAAATGAAGTTAGAATTTGGTGCTTGCAACACTCAGAAAAAAGTTGGGACAGAATCAAAATAAGACTGAAAAGTTTATAGGATATCCAAGTAACACCACTTTGGAAGATTCCACAATAAGCAGGTTAATTGTTAAAAGGTGAGGGTATCATGACTGGGTATAAAAGGAGCATGCACCAAAGGCTCAGTCTTTGCCAGCAAGGATGAGTCATGGCTCACCCCATTATGCCAAAATTCATGAGAGAATTGTTAGTCAATCCAAAAAGAACATTTCTCAATGCAAGATAGTAGAGAATTTAGGTCTTTCAAAACCTACTGTACACTGCAGTCTCGCTATATCAAACTCCTTGGGGAACGTCCAAATAGTTTGTTATACCAAAAAGGTCATCATACTGAACCAAACACTCACGCTTACATAAAACAAAACCAACTGTTTTTAATTTGTATTTATGCTTAATTCACTTACATATTTATGCAGTAAATGAAATGAGTCATTCTTAAGCAAAGGAAATAAATCCCACTCACCATCATGTGCTTGCTGCATCGTCTTTCTTTTCAGCACATCATTTTGATTGCAGTTAGGGACAAAATTTCAGAGTTCTTTTTCTTTTGCTTCAAAAGTTGAAATTTAATTTTTTTGAATACCATGTTCCTGAGACAATTTCATTGCTTTCTCACCATGCGTTAGATGGTCCAGGCTATGAAGTTTGTCTTTGATGGTGTCACGTCCGCACACACGCAGCGGCATACCTCAATCTGCTACTCACGTACACACATTCAGTGCCATTGGGACTAATTACCATGCACCTATTCTGGATCACAACACAATCACAACACACATTTATAAGGATTCTCAGTCCACACAGACTTTGCGAAGTATATGCACTGTACCTTGTGTCTCAGGTTAATGTTTTGTAGCATTGTGTTAATATTCTGGTTTCTGATTCTATTTTGGATTTTGCCCTTTTTCTTCACCTTTGATATCCTGTCTGTGTCTTGCTTAACTTTTGATCACTGATTTGAATCTGTCTGCCAGCATGATTTTAAATAAAACTCTTCCAGCGATTACATCCATCTATCATCTGCATTTTCTGACAGATGGAGAGTATCTTCCATTTACGAGTAACCATGACAACAGTGCTTACAGAGTAAAGACTTGAGTAAAACTGCTTTCAGCTTGTAAAATAATCCTTTGAAGGATTTTTTTTTTTAAGTCAGTGATTGCCGTTCTCGATAATTATTAGTGGTCAACACCTAAGCGAGGCTAGATAATCCTGTTTTATGGCGTCAACACATTGTTAACTTGACTTCAGACTTGTTTACTTATTGTTTGTCTCTGGGAGAAGAGGAACACATAGCTCAGTGATATTTCTGTGAAGGTTCTCAGTCATCCAGGTCATCATAAACCGTAGGTGTTAAAGAAGGCAATTGGACTTGCTTGAAATCCTTGAAGACATTTGACCTCTCATCCAAAAGGCTTCTTCAGTTCTGTCTGACTAGTGGGGAGTTCCAGGTATTTATCTTCTAGTGGACCAAAAGCAAACCTAAGGAGAGTTGTTGAGGTCACATGGGTCATTGACACTCTGTCATCCTGTAGGTGTTAAGGTAACTGGAGGCCAGGTGTGAATGGTGTTAGCAGCCTAGAGGGTCATTAGGGTGATCTGTAGGTCATTGGCTCTCTCTGCCATCATGTGAGTCATTGAAGTCAGCTGAGTCTTGGTGTGGATGTGCATTCAGTTTTCTGGGAAGTGTGCCAAGGATTGCATTGTAGGTGACTGATAAGTGGTGTCTCAGACCACCTCTTCTGTTCAGTGATGGTCATTCCAGGTTGACAAAGATGGCTTCTTTTACTCCTCTTTCAAACCATGGGTCTTCTCTGGTTAGAATGTGTACATTGCAGTCCTGAAATGAGTGTCCTTTGTTATTGAGATGAAAATAGACTGCAGAGTCCTGGCCTGAGGAACTGGCTCTCTTGTGCTGAGTCATGTGCCTGTGAATCAGTTGTTTTGCTTCCCTAATGTACAGGTCTGTGCATTCCTCACTGCATTGAATTGCGTACGCTACGTTGTCTTGATCCCCTCCTTGAATTGCCACCTTAACGTGGTGAAGGGGTTTGAGTGCCTCAGGGATTCTAGGAGCTATGTTGTCAGGGCATTTGCCCCTGGTAGGGTCTCCCAAGGCAAACATGTCCTAGATGAGAGGTCAGACAAAGAGCGGTTCAAAATGACCCTTATGAAAAGAAAAACAGGTATCCGAGTACCCTCGCCCGGACCAGGGATACCAGGGCCCCACCCTGGAGCCAGGCCTGAGGGAGGGGCTCGTCGGCGAACGCCTGGTGGGTGGGCCTATGTCCGTGGGGCCGGGCCCAGCCCGAATAAGCAACACGGAACCACTCTCCTGTGGACCCACCGCCCACAGGAGGTGCTGTAAAGGTCTGGTGCACTGTGGATTGGGTGGCAGCCAAAGGCGGAGGCACTGGCGTACTGATCCCTGGCTGACAAAAATGGCTTTTGGGACATGGAATGTCACCTCTCTGGTGGGAAAGGATCCTGAGCTTGCACATGAGGTTGAGCGGCACTGACTAGATATAGTTAGGCTCACCTCAACACATAGCTTGGGATCTGGAACCAATTTTCTGGAGAGGGGTTGGACTCTCTTCTATGCTGGAGTTGACAAGGGTGAGCGGCGCTCTCCCCAGTGAATGAGAGGGTCATTTCCCTGTGCCTTCGGGTCGGGGAATGGTCTCTGTCATTTGCGCTTATGCGCCAAATGGTATTCAGAGTACCTGGTCTTCTTGGAGTCCTTGAATGGGGTGCTAGACAGAGCACCATGAGGGGACTCCATCGTTTAACTGGGGGACTTCATTGCTCATGTGGGCAATGACTGTGAGACCTGGAGGGGTGCGATTGGGAGGAACGGCTGGCCCGATCTGAACCCGAGTGGTGTTCAGTTGTTGGACTTCCGGGCCATGCACGGTTTGGCCATAACAAACACCATGTTTGAGCATAAGCGTGTCCGTAAGCGCACGTGGCACGAGGACACCCTAGGCCGTAGATCGATGATTGACTTTGTAGTCATTTCATCTGATCTATGACCGTATGTCTTGGACACTCAGGTGAAGAGAGGAGCAAAGCTGTCAACTGATCGCTACCGGGTGGCAGATGGCAGGGGAGGAGGCTGGACAGACCTGGCAGGCCCAAACGTGTAGTGAGGGTATGCTGGGAACGTCTGGTGGACGCTCCCGTCCACCGGATCTTCAACTGCCACATCTGGCAGAGCTTCAACTGCATACCGGGGGAGGCCGGGGACATTGAGTCCGAGTGGACCATGTTCCATACCTCCATTGCTAAGGCGGCCATGCAGAGCTGCGGCTACAAGGTTGTTGATGCCTGTCGTGGCGGTAATCTCCGAACCCGGTGGTGGACACCTGTGCTGAGGGGAGCCGTCAAGCTGAAGGAAGAATCCTATCAGACTTGGTTAGCCTGTGGGTCTCCAGAGGCAGCTGACAGATACCGATGGGCCAAGCGGAACGTGGCTCTGGTGGTCACTGAAGCAAAAACTCGGGTGTGGGAGGAATTCAGTGAGGCCATGGAAAGTGACTTTCCGTCGGCCCCGAAGAGATTCTGACAAACCGTCTGGCGCCTCAGGAAGGGGAAGCAGTGCTCTGTCCCTACTATTTACAGCAAGGATGGAGTGCTGTTGACCTCAACTGGGGACATTGTCCGACTGTGGAAGGAATACTTTGAGGATCTCCTCAATCCCATCTTCATGTTGTCTGAGGAGGACGCAGAGTCTGAGGGTGCTTGGGAGGACTCGCCCATCACAGGGGCTGAGGTTGCCAAGGTTGTTAAAAAGCTCCTCGGTGGCCAGGCTCTGGGTGTGGATGAGATTTATCCTGAGTTCCTGAAGGCACTGGATGTTGTTGGGCTGTCTTAGCTGACATGCCTCTTCAGCATTGTGTGGAGGTCGGGAACAGTGCCTCTGGATTGGCAGACTGGGGTGGTGGTACCGGAGAGTGTGTTCCAACTATAGGGGGATCACACTTGTCAGCCTCCCTGGGAAAGCCTATGCTGGGGTGCTGGAGAGGAAAGTCCGGTCAATAGTTGAATCTCGGATTCAGGAGGAACAATGCAGTTTTTGTCCTGGTCGTGGAACACTGGACCAGCTCTTTTCCCTTTCAAGGGTACTGGAGGGTATATGGGAGTTTGCCCAACTGGTCTACATGCGTTTTGTGGATCTGGAGAAGGCTTACAACCATGTCCCTTGTGGTGCCCTGTGGGGTTTGCTTAGGGAGTATGGGGTTCAGGGCCCACTACTGCAGGCCATTCAGACCCTGTATGACCGGAGCAGGAGTTTGGTTTGCATTGCCAGCAGTAAGTCGGACTTGTTCCCGGTGCATGTGGGACTCTGCCAGGGCTGCCCTTTGTCACCAGTTCTGTTCATAACTTTTATGGACAGAATTTCTAGGCGCAGCCAAGGGGCAGAAGGTGTCCGGTTTGGTGGCAGCAGGATCACGTCTCTGCTTTTTGCGGATGATGTGGTCCTGTTGGCTTCATCAATCTGTGGCTTGCAGCATGCGCTTGGACGGTTTGCAGCCAAGTGCGAAGCAGCTGGGATGAGGCTCAGCACCTCCAAGTCCCTGGCCATGGCGCTCAGCTGGAAATGGGTGGAGTGCCTACTTTGGGTCAGGGGGGAGTTGCTACCTAAAGTGGAGGGGTTTAAGTATCTCAGGATTTTGTTCACGAGTGAGGGTAAGGGGGAGCGGGACTTGGACAGACGGATCGGGGCAGCGTCAGCAGTGATGTAGATGCTAAACTAGTCTGTTGTGGTAAAGAGAGAGCTGAGCCAAACAGTAAAGCTCTCAATTTACTGGTCCATCTACGTTCCCACTCTCACCTATGGTCACGAGCTATGGGTAGTGACCGAAAGAATGAGATCGCGGATACAAGTGGTAGAAATGACTTTTCTCTGCAGGGTGTCTGGGCTCTCCCTTAGAGACAGGGTGAGAAGCTTGGTCATTCAGGAGAGACTCGGAGTAGAACCGCTGCTCCTCCACATTGAAAGGAGTCAGTTGAGGTGGTTCGGGCACCTTGTTGGGATGCCCCCTGGATGCCTCCCAAGGGATGTTTTCTGGGCATGCCCCACCGGAAGGAGACCCTGAGGCAGACCCAGGATATGCTGGAGAGGTTACATCTCTCAGCTGGCCTGGGAACGCCTCGGTATTCCCCTGGAAGAGGTGGTGGAGGTAGCCGGGGAAGGGAAGTCTGGGCTGCTCTGCTTAGGCTGCTACCCTCGCAACCTGGATCTGGATAAGCGGTAGAAGATGGATGGATGGATGGATGTTGCTGAACCAACCGAGGACGAAATAAAAACTCCACTTGAAAACAACCCCCCAAAAATACAAAAAAGTAACAAAATACAGAATAAAATTATTTGATGGGAAGAACGTCTAGCATTTCTCACAAATTGCTGCCATAATTTCACCAGTTTGTTTACATTCTCAGTGGAAATGGTTTTGTGGATCTTGGTCATTGTAGTTTTCGGCAGCCATGTTTGTAGTTTGGTTAGTGCTCTTGGTTTCAGCGCTCCTACTGAGAGTATGTAGTTTTTATTTATCAAATTTGTAAAGATTAAAAATGCTCTGTTTCTCAAAATCCAGTGAATGTGGATATAATAGAACAGTTATTCCACTCAATCTCGTCATACATGGCTTATAACCGACTCGGCGCTACGTGCCTCGTCGGCTATCAGCTCATGTACGCCTCGATTTCGTGGAATAACTGTTAAATATGTTTATCCTTTATTAATCCACTTTGAGGGAGAAACAACCCTCTGCTTTGTGTTGTTCCCTGTATTTTTGAGTTCAAATGACCACTTATTGCACGTGTTATGATTTTTATATATTCATTTAGGTTTATCAAGGTTTTATCAAGGGTGCCAATAATTCTGGAGGGCACTCTATTTTATTGCAAACTACTTCAGTATATGTGTCAACCCCCACAAGTCAGCAGGACCAGACAACATCCCGGGGAGGGTCCTGAAGGCCTGCGCACATGAGCTCACTGAGGTGTGGACAGATATCTTTAACACCTCCCTCTCCCAGGATGTGGTGCCAGTGTGTCTGAAGACATCTTCCATCGTTCCAGTGCCCAAATGTGCAGCAGTGAGGAGCATTAACGACTATCGACCGGTGGCTCTCATCCTGATAGTCATGAAATGCTTCGAACGCCTGGTCATGGACCACATTAAGGAGAAGGTGGACATAAATGTGGACCCAGACCAGTATGCATACAGGAGGAACAGGTCTGTAGAGGATGCCATCTCATCCATCGTCCACTCTGCTCTCACGCACCTGGAGAGCAGAAACACCTATGTGAGGCTGCTCTTCCTGGACTTTAGCTCGGCGTTCAACATGATCAACCCACAGACTTTAGTCAACAAACTGCTGCCACTTGGATTACCACCATCCCTCTGCAACTGGGTACTGGATTTCCTGATACACAGGCCACAGACAGTGAGGATCCATGGCGTCTCTTCCTCTACCATCATCCTCAACACTGGCTCCCCCCAGGGTTGCGTCCTTAGCCCCCTGCTCTACACTCTGCTTACATATGACTGCTCCGCTAAACATCCAGGCAGTCATATTGTGAAGTTCATGGATGACACAGTGGTGGTGGGACAGATATCCCACGGCGACGAGTCAGCATACAGACAGGAGGTGGGGGACCTGGTGGACTAGTGCAGGGACAACAATCTCTGCATCAATGTGGGGAAAACAAAGGAGATAGTTGTGGATTTCAGGAGAGGTGACCATGCCCCCTCTCCTCTCTACGTCAGAGGAGAAGCTGTACAGATGGTCCATAATATCAAGTACCTGGGGGTCTACATCTCTAGTGACATGAAGTGGACCACGAACACAGCTAGTGTGGTCAAGAAGGCCCACCAACGCCTCTACTTTTTGAGGAGGCTAAGGCAGGCCCGAGTGAGCCCTGTGGTCCTGGGAGCCTTCTACAGGTGTGTGGTGGAGAGCACACTGACCTCCTCCATCACCTCCTGGTATGGAAACTGCTCAGCTGTGGACAGAGGTGAAGGTGTGGTGCACAGAGCACAGAAGATCACCTGTTTTTTCACCTGATCTCTGAGGTAGGAGCCCGCATCGACTTTGTCATACCAAATGAAGTGTCTCCCAGGGAACTTCGTAATGGAGCATCCCATGGTGTATTCAGAATACTGGAACTTATGTACGCGGATGACATTGTTGTATTCTCCAAGAGCTTGGATGAACTTAAGATTTTAGAGATATACGATAACAACTTCACAAGGTTTGGACTTCAGATGTCATACAAAAAGACGGAAATGATGGCGTTCAATTTGGACGAAAGTATCCAGTCACGATCAAGTTTGTCGTCGATTAACAATGCCGAGATAAAGAACGTGAGGCAGTTCCGATACCTTGGTCATCTCGTCTGCAACGATGGGAAGTCGTCTAAGTTCTTACACCATCGAATTGCATCAGCATTCGAAAAGTGGAATGAAATGAAGCACGTCTTAACCGATCGCGAAATACATCTCAACACTCGCATGAAAATCCTAACGGCTTGCGTGCGTTCTCGACTACTGTATAGTGTACAATCGTGGGAACTATCAAGCAGTGAACTCCAAAAGCTGAATACTGTCTGGAATGGGTTCCTACGAAAGATGGTAGCTGGGGGATATGCACGGAAGAATGCTTCGTCCTTGAGTCATCATAAGAAGGGAGTCGACCCTGCATCCCTATTTGATGGTGATGTGGATTGGGCTTTTAAGATCTCCAGTGCTAAGTTACATGAGCTAACCCAATCACCACCCATTGAAGACTTCTGCAACGTACAGTGGCTTAAATCCATAGCACACATTGTTAGAATGCCAAATGATGCAATCTAGAAAATAGTGATGTGCGACATTAGAAGAAACTGGCGGAAAATTGAAGAACTACTAGGGGTAACAAAACAACAGGCCCTAAAGACAATGATGAGGAAGAAAGACTTCGAACAGATGTTGGAGATCCAGTTCCCACCCTACTCCAAGCAGCCGCGCCCCAAGGCCAATCAGGTGCCACGCGGGAAACCTCGATGATGATGATGATGATGATGATGATGTTAGCTATGGGCAGCATAATAGTTATGCAGTGGGGGTAAAGCGTGCAGGTTCCCCAGTTCAATCCTGACCACAGGTTATTCTCTGTATTTAGTTTTGCATGTTCTCGTCATGTCTGTGTGGGTTTTCTTAGTGTTCTCCAGTTAGCTTGTAAAAAACATGCATGCTGGTGCATTGGCTATGCTACATTTACCCCTCGGGATTAATAAGTGTGTGAATGTGTTTATGTATGGTGCCCTGTGATGGAGTGTTTTCCCAGAACAATGAAGTCAGAAGAAGTCAAAAACACTTTTATTGTCAGGTATGTTAACACATATGAGGTTCCACTTAGCTTTCATAGTACAAATAAGATAAAAGCGTATACACAAAAACAAACAAACAGACAAACAAACTAACAGGAAAAAAAAAAAAACAAAGACAGAGAGTGAGTCCCACTGCAGTGATCTTTGGGGGGGAGAGATTGTAGCCACAGCAACGACCTTGAAGGCAGTGCTGGCTGGAGAGCCAAACAAGATAAGATTGGAATTTGTGTA
>JAODJS010000028.1:33385843-33398661 GCA_027576325.1 Sciades assimilis | reverse complement strand
ATTCCCTTAAAAAGGTTGTAGTCCACTGAAAAGTCTACAGTTATCACTAATTGTATTTTAAGTTGTAACTTTATACAGCTAAAGATTGGTGCGCTCACAGAATAATCATAACTGTAATAAAACGTCATGCAAAATATTTGATCACCATTGTAACTTCATTTTCCACATACCCAAAACCAATACGATCGTGTGTTTTGATCTAAATGGAAAGCATCAGGGTCAAGGTCACTACCTCACCAAAAGTAGTGACTTAAAATCACTACGCCATATAAAAATTTAGTTATAAATATGTGAATTTGTTTTTTAAAATGAAAGCTGAAAGTAGGTATAGAATATGTTTCTTACAGAATATGTTACACTGGTAGCTGCTCTTGTATGAATTTCTGAGCTATAAAATGAGTTGTGGTTTATTTTTTGCCATAGTGTGTTATTTGTGTGCGGGGAAGAGCACACATTAACAATTTGCATGTGGTAGAATGGAATTTTCCACTCCAATAGTTAGAAATTGATCGTGCTTCCATTTGCGGTCTGTTACTCGAGTGATCTGTTCGGACATTATCACTGAAAAGGTGAGTTTTGACAGTTTTATTTTGTTTTGGTCTTGCAGCAAAGACAACAGAATGTTTCTTTTTCATCTTACTTTCATATTTCGTAGTGTCTGCATATTTTTGGCCAATATTTTGCAACCATGGTCAATTTAGATCAAACTTTTGATAGAATCTACAGCCAGTCATTTTACCCCGACCTGCGCTCCGTCTGGTGCGGTAGTGATGTCCCGTTGCTCACACGCTGCAGCAGAGACCCGCGCGACCTTCAGCCGGTACAGTCACTGTTCTTTTACCACCGCCGTTATTCTCATTTTTCCGGTGTGTTCTTGATTTTTACATTGTGTCCTTTTTCACCATATCAAAGACCCAAAATGTATCATATTATTCATATTTAAGTGAATAATCAATTCAGTCATCATAACTTGGCATTTTTAACCCAAGCAATCAAAAAGAGGAAATTTATTCAATATTTTCACTCATCTGTGAAGGAAGGGCTTTAATTCTTCATGTAGTTATTTTATATGTAAATCAATTTTACAAAAGCATTTGAATTGTAATTAAAAAAAAAAATTCCACAGTGGAGGCCAGATAAAGCAAGATACTATATTATTATTAAGCATGACAAAAGAAACATTGAGTGTTGGGTAAATGCAAAAAAAAAAAAAGTAAAATTAGAAAATTTATTTTTTGACCATAATGTCCTAAATGATAGACCAGTTTCTGAGATGGACCCACCTACTTCTATTCTTTAAACATTCCATCTACATGTTCTTGATCATTCGATCTACTCTACTAACATTAACCAATGCTCATATACAGCAAGTTAGATATGCAAGTGGCTGGACCTACTGTTTGGTTTGTGGCTTAAATGGACTGGACAGTTATTGATAGCAACAGAAATACCACAAAGTGCAAAACTAAAAAACCTCCCCTTTTTCACACAACAGGTTTTACATGATACAATGAGCTATTAAATGATTTTAAGGGTAGACTATTGCTTGCTGCACTAAGATTTATTTTTCATGCCCTATGAAGTTTTGCTTTGTTGATTTAACACAGACAGCAATGACCATATGAAGTGGTATGGAACAGACAAGGTGAGCAAGCAGAAATTAGTTAATGGCAGAGTGAAAACTCACAATCACGGAACTGTTCCACGTCATCATCAAAGACCGCTTCTTTCAAAGCACTCTTATCATAACCACCAATGGTGTCTCCATAGCCATATGGTGCAAACTCTCGTGTCCTTGGCCCAGCAAAAGAGCGTGGAGAGGGGGTGTTGAGCAGAGATGTCTTGTTATCCAAGGCAGTGCGTCCTCCTTCAACTATATCTAAACCTAATCGGGAATCTGACCCAGGTGATGCAGTCTCCCTGCCAACCTGGAAGAAAGTTGTATTCATAAAACAGGATTTTCCCCCCTCCAAATAAATGCACGAAACGGAAGTATTGCTGTTATAGCTACTGCTGGAATGGAATAAAATAATGCTAAAAGTAACAAGCTGCAGAAACACTAGGCTATATGCTACTACTTGAATGTATATTATCAAGTAGCATGATAGTTTCTTAATTTCCAGTAACGCTTGTAATTCATGAAGCACTTCATGTTTTTATGTACAACAGAGCTCTGGTACATAAACTGAGCAAGTTCAGAAGTTGAGAGCACCTACCCCATCATCTTTCTTGAATTCACGTCTGATTGGCTCGTTAAGGTCCTCCTCACTGCGATATCTAAAGCTCTGGATGGCTTCTGTAACACCACGCAGCGAACTGTAGATTTCATCAGAGTTCAAATTCTCCGTGTCATACTCTAGCATACTGACCAGGAGAAAAGACAGAAAAAAATAACAGTGTTATGCTGTATATATACAAAGCATGAAGTCACTGAAGCGTGAGGATCATGGGCTTACCACACAGTGATTAGCTACTGTATATGCGCAATCAGGTGAAATGAAGACCAAGAAATAAATATGCCGTTGTTAATATTGAAATGAATTCGATTAAAAGCACATGCATTATTTGAGACAAAAGTCACAGAGGAAATCTTGGACTCCTCAGCACAAGCTGAACAGGGATCAATCAAATGTTATTCAGTCCAAATCCAATATGCTGGATTATAGGGTCATGATGTCACAGACTATTTTACTCGACTCAAGGTTTACACGCTGATTTTATGAATGAAGTTCTGATTCTTAAAACAATTTTCAAGAATTTTGTGATAGGGCTTGTTCTGAGTGGGTGGGGTCTTGGCACCCATGCTGCCCCCCTCGCTACGATAGCCGAGTGGCTGATTTACCTGGGGGAGAATGCGCAGCGCAGGGCCCTGAGGGAAGGGGCAGGGACTGAGGGCTGAGATGGAGGAGGTGCTGGGTGCTTTGAGAACCCATCGACACTCCAACCCCACAACCGACTGTGCCCAATGATCAGCCACACACGCGCACACACAGACACAGAGAGAGAGAGAGAGAGAGAGAGAGAGAGAGAGAGAGAGAGAGAGAGAGAGAGAAAGAAAATGGGGCAGGAGAGGAAATAAAATAGGACAAGAAATAAAATATAAATAGGACAGGAGAATGGAGAGGGAGAGAATAGAAAAAGGAGTGGAAATTGGAGAAGAGGGGAAGTGTAAAGTGGGGAACGGAAAGAAGAAGAGAGAAAAAAAGGCTATACTTGGAATGTGAGGTTTGTGGTATGTACGAGTTAAGGAGTTTTAGAATTAATTAGAAACTGATAAACTAACCAGTATTTCAAGAGAGCTACAGTTAATGCTCACCTATCTAATTAAAAAAAACACCCTTAAGAGCACAAACTTACGAAGGCCTGATTATAAATCAGCACTGTAGATTTACAATAAATAAGTGATTTCACTCATGTCAAGAACACATTTCTGAAGTGCATTTGAGAACCCATTTTTAAAGTCAGTAAAGGTATCGTGAGAAGGATTAAAGAAAACAAGAATGTGCGACTTGCCATGAATATAGGATCCACTACATTTCCATGCCTAAAGTGCAATCATGCATTATTATGCTGGTGAACTGTGAATTGAGAGGGAGAGCCAGGTTACCTTGGTGAAAGGCCAGTGTGAGAGGAGTTAGTGGGAGAAGTGAGGGGGCTCGTCCTGCTGGACGGATGCCTGGGTGGTGTACGGCCAATTGTGTTGCTGGGAGAACTCTGTATGAACAAGACAAAGGAAAATAAAACAGTAAACCTGTACTCAGGAACCACAAGTGGAAAAGCAAACATCAAGTTTGATCAAGACAGCCTGTGACTAGAATAATAGGAGACATGATGACAGGATGCAGAGTAACATGTAAAATCATTGAAGATGACCAGATGGCCAGTGACCATCATGAGGTCACTGTGTAATCTAATAAATACATGACTTCAGAAATGGGACCCAAAAAGGGGGGGGGGGATTTACCACTCCACTGGTGCTGCTGGAGTTCTTCAGGTGAGTGTGGAGGAGCTTGGTGGCTCCATCCTGGAATGTTTTGGGGAGAGCTCCAAGAAGCATGGTGAATTCAGGTGTGTTTAGCTCAAAGAGAGAGATCAGCACCACCTGGGCAGCCTACAAAAAGAAAAATTAATGATAATTTCAGAGGCACAACTCGCAGGCTAAACCAAGCAAATGTGTTTTGAAATTTAGAAACAATGAAGTTGACAAGTGTAAGTATAATACAGAAAAGGAAATCGTCAGAGAGGCGATCCACAAAGCTTCTCACAAACTGAGGAAATGCTAAGGAGTACTTTGTGCAAGTCAAAAAATCGTAACTTGTGCATTCTATTGTAAATTTCCTATCACAGCTTACTAGCTATTACACAGACATGCAAACAGTTTACATTGTTATTTTGTCAGAACAAACATGTGTTAGGAAAGAAAGAAAGAAAGATGATAGTTCTTGTGTTTTGGAGGCTTTTGCATCGTCTTAAAGCCATCACAAACTGAAGACACTAAACAGCAAAATACAGTAGAACTCAAGTTCGAATTTTGTCAGTCTGAACCCCTCCCCCTTCATCAAAAGGATATGTTATCAAAAGAACCAAAGAACAAAATATACTAAGCATTGTGATGCTGAGGGATCATTGTGTGAGACTGTGGGATGCAGGTTAGAGACAGAAAGGCCACGCGCATGTGAGAGTTAGAGGTCGTGGGGTATGCTAGTTGGCAGTTATGCTGACAGGAGGGCACTACCTGCTTACACCTTTCCTCCAGATTACCCTCTCCAGGTAACACGGCTGTAGTGCTTGGTCTGCCTGAAAACTCCTCACTCGCCCAGTTATGAAGGGTCTAGGCCACAGCGTAAATATAAGACAATAACAAAGACTAATCGCTAACTTGAAGCTTGTAGGCTCTTAACAGGGGAAAACGTGTAGATCTTGCACTACTGAGATGTCCAGCAGATTATAGCAAACCAACTCTTGGCCTAACGCTGACAAACAGTCAGGTCCATAAATATTTGGACAGTGGCGTAATTTTGCCTCTGTACACCACAATAATGGATTTGAAATGAAGCAATCAAGATGTGATTCAAGTGCAGACTTTCAGCGTTAATTCAAGGGGTTTAACAAAAATATTGTATTCAACCATAAAGGAATTACACCATTTAAATTTTTATAGTTCCTCCATTTTCACAAACTCAAGTAGCTGAACAAACTAAAAACGATAAATAAGGATTATTTTAAATACTTGGATGCAAATCCTTCAATGACTGCCTGCAATCTGTAATCCATGAACAGCAGCAGCAAATGCTGAGGTTCCTCCCTCGAGATGCTTTGCCAGGCCTTTACTGCAGCTGCCTTCAGTTTCTGCTTGTTTGTGGGTCTTTCTGCTTTCAGTTTTGTCTTCAGGTCAGTGAAAAGCGTGCAACTGGGTTGAGGTCAGGTGACTGACCCGGCCATTTAAGAACATTCCATCTCTCTGCCTTAAGAAGCTTTTGGGTTGCATTGGCTTTGGGTCCTTATCCATCTGTACTGTGAAATGCCGACATAAATTTTGCAGCATTGGACTGAATCTGAGCAGAAAGTACAGCACTTTACATTTCAAAATTCATCCTGCAACTTCTATCAGCAGTCACATCATTAATAAGCACGAGTGACTCACAGTTCCACTGGCAACCATACATGCCAATGCCATAACACTGCCTTCACCATGTTTGACAAAAAATGTTGTATGCTTTGGATCATGAGTCCCCCCCCCCCCAATCCTCTTCTTTTCCAACAATCCTGGTACAAGTTAAATTTTGGTTTCATTCGATACATCTGCTTCATTTCAAATCCATTGCAGTGGTGTACAGAAGCAAAATTACAAAAATTGTGGCACTGTCTAGATATTCATGGACCTGAGTGTGTGTACAAAAATTCACACCTACTCATTCATAGGTTTTTCTATCTTGTAATTATTTTGTACATTATAGAACAATACTAAAGACATCAAAACTATGAAATAACATGGATTTATGTGGTAAACAAAAAAAGTGCAAAAAAAGGTTTCCTATTTTTAATTCTTCAAAGTAGCCAGTGTTTACCTTGATGCTTTGCACACTATTGGCATTATTTTAACCAGCTTCATGAGGTAGTCACCTGGAATGTTTTTCAATTAACAGGTGCGTCATCAAAAGTTAATTAGGGCAATTTCTTGCCTTCTTAATGTGGGAGTCCATCAAACAGTAAATAATAAAAACACAGCAAATATTCCTATTCAGCAACTGCAGTAGTAATCCATTTTATGTCAAGAACCGCTCAATTAAGTAAAGAGATATGAAGAAAAACCACTGAATTAGAAGATGTCCAAACTTTTGACTAGTAAAATAAAGTTAATAAACCACACGTTTTTGCTATATGACATTTGAGTTTGAGATCAAAAGATGAATGAGATTTAAGCTTTCATTTCCTGATATTTAAACATAGCAGCTTCGGTGGCATAACACCGAATTTTTAGGTAAGCACAAAGTATTGCAACAGAGTTGTTACAATAATAGTTACAAGTAACAGTGTGCTAAGCCACACTTGATATTTGGTTGCATACCAACTGCATCAAGCCAGCAAACCAATGACATCAAACTGTTGCATTCTTCATTTGTGATGCTTTTCTAGGCTGATAGCGCAGCTTCTTTCAGTTGTTTGTTTCAGGGGGTTCCATCCTTTCAGTCTCCTCTTCAGGAGGTGAAATTCATGCTCAGTTGGGTTAAAGTCTTGCATCTGACTGGCTAGTCTAAAACCTTTCACTTTTATCCCCTGATGAAGTCCTTTACTAGCTGACATGTATTTTTACATCACTGTCTTGCTGCGTGAAGTTCCTTCCAATTAGATTGGCTGTATTTCTCGGTCAGACAGAACATTTCTGTAGACTTCTGAATCAATAAAGATGGGTCAACCCATTCCAGAAATAGCCATGACACTTACCTCCACCATATTTTACTGATGAGCTCATACATTTTGGATCATGAGTAGAGCCTTTCCATCTCCACACTTTGGCCTTCCCATCACTTTAGCAGAGATTAATCTTGATTCTAGAACTAGCTCATCTCCATTTCTTTGCAGATCCTAATCTGATCTTCAGGTTCTTAATACTGAGGAGTGGTTTACACCTTGTTGTATAGCCTCTATATTTCTGTTCTTTAAGTCTTTTTGGAACACTGGATTGTGATATCTTCACCCCTGCCCAGAGGTGGTTGGAGGTGAAGTCACTGACTAGTTTTTGGGGTTATCTTTCTCAGTACTCACAATGTTTCACTCATGAACTGCTGCTGTTTTTCTTGGCCAACCACTTCCATGTCTGGTTGCTGGTACACCAGCTCCACCCCTCCTTTTTTAAGACATTCCAAATTGTTGTACTGGTTATGCCCAACGTTAGTGCAATGGCACGATTTATGTTGCCTCTTTTCTCAGCTGTAAAATAGCTTGATTTTCCAAGCTCACTGGTTTTCATGTTGGTTTATCCACAACCAATATAATTAAACTAACTGGCACATCTGGACAACAAGAAACACCTGATCAGTCGCATGCTCCAATATTTTCGATCACTTATCAATTATGGGTGGGTTCAAACAAAAGGTGCCATGTTCGAGGTTGTTGAACACCTCTACATGTAAATATCAGAAACAAAAGCTGAAATTCTGACCCATCGTCTCATTCATCTTTTGATCTCCAAAAAATATTTTCACTGTAGAGCAAAAACAAAAGAATTGGTTTTGCTGTTCCAATACTTTCAGAGGGGACTGGGTACAAATCTTTAATATTTTAAGTACATCCATCTGGTGGAAACATACCTTCCTGACATCAGAGCTTTTGGGTTCTGTGGTCCAGGTTATGATACGGGACACAGCTAATCTTGTCTCACTGGAATTCACAAAGTCTGCAGGGTCCATCTGCCTCGCCAGGGACTCAATGTACTTCAAGATGGCTACCTTAACCTGCAATTTAAAAACCGCAACACTCAATATACCCAGCCCAGACAAATACTTACTCCTAATTAAATATAATAATAAAAATAGGATCTATTCAAATCAAGTACCTTCAAGTTGGGAGTTTGTGTTTGATCAACAATAAACCTCATAAGAATGTTAAATTGTTGGTCGAATGGGAAAGACTCACTGCATGGCAAAAATAAAAATGATAAAAAGCCCTTTAAAACAAGCATTAAAAAGAGCAAGCACATAAATTAAGTCTGTTTAAGAGTTGCATCTAACCGAGTAACATCCAGAGCCTTTTGGACTTTAGCCTGAACTGAACCCAGAAGATCAGCACCCATCTTCTTTAGCAGCTGAGTGAGCAGGACAAAAAGCCAGTCCTGAAGGTCCTCTCGATGAACAGTGATGAAGTCTACCAGAGTCTCCAGGAACATGCTGAACACCTGAGACACAAAATACACTAAGTAGATCCACATACATTAACACTGTATAAACTTATGTCCTGAAGATAATAAACAATCAAGAAATAACAACGTTAAGCAATCTAAACTGGAAAGATGGCATAATAGCTATGATGTAATAATCAAAGTTTAACCAGCATAATGTAAATTTAAAGTGGGGCAGGGAGGAACCAGACAAGCTTCACTTACTCTCTGTTATTAACACCCAGACCAAGGCAGAACATGCAAATAATAAAAACACTGTTAGTGAGCACCAATCAACTTTCATAAAACATTTTGTAGAGCTGTGCTTTTAGTATTCCTCCAAAATCTTTAACCCGAGCAAGAGACTTCACAAATCTTTAATACAAAGTCAGTAAATAATTAAAAGCCACATGCCATTGCTCCTGGAGGTTACCTTGCTATGTGGATCTGCAAACATCCTCGTAAAGATTTCACATAATCTTTTCATCTCCACTCGGCTGCCAAAAATATATCCAAGTACACATGTAAAGAAGTGAACTGTAACTCAAATCAGTCTTGGTCATTACAGATAATTAAATCACACCAGTGCCACATCCATTCTCATCTCATCTCATTATCTCTAGCCGCTTTATCCTGTTCATATTTAAAAAAAAAAAAAAGTATGGCCACTCTCACAGATGTTTTCTAAAGCTGCACCAGATGCATCTTGTATATTTAATTTGTTAAATAGGATACTGACTGCATAGATGTTCACTTTAGTATAGTTTAGGCATACCTAAGGACACGCTGGCTCTTAAGTAGGTTTTGCAAGCCCAGGAGTCCTTCCTTTCTCTCAGACCAGTTGGAGCTGGCACAGTGGTTAAGCACCTCAGCAACATCCTCGGTCTGCCGAAGATAGTGTGGAATCCCACCATTACGGGATCCATATGAGCGTTCAGAGCATGCACTTGATGCATCACTGTTAGCATCGTCATCCGAGTACATCCCTGGAGACTCGTACCGCCTTCTCATAGGTTTACGCTGTGAAAAAGAGCACAAGATGCTACAGAAACTGACACTAGAATAAAATAAATAAGTTATGAAAATTTAAAGTCAGGTGGGGTTACTCAAAGAATAAATAAATCACCATGCACAACAATATTTTCTCCTCTTGCCATGAAAAGCCATGCAGGATACAGCACGTTTAGATAAAGCACTGGAATTGATATCCCCATGTTCGTAACTTTTTTTTTTTAGGAGTTGGTGTAGAAACTGAACATTTTCTGAAAATGACCCTTTAGAGGAGAGTATTACATACGCCAATCAGCCATAACATTATGACCATTGACAGGTGAAGTGAATAACACTGATCATCTCATTAGTGGCATTTGTCAAGGGGTGGGCTATATTAGGTAGGAAGAGAAGTCAGTTCTTGAAGTTGATGTGCTGGAAGCAGGAAAAAAATGGGCAAGTATAAGGATCTGAGTGACTTTGACAAAGGACAAATTGTAAATGGCTGGACGACTGGGTCTGAACATCTCCAAAATGGCACACCTTGTGGGGTGTTCCTGAAACCTGAAAAAGTTAAATGCTGACACCTTTCCATTTTAGCCAGCATTAACTTTTTCAGCAGTTTGTGCTACAAGTAGCTCTTCTGTGGGATGGGGCCATATGGACTAGCCTTTGTGCCCCATGTGAATTAGTGAACTTTTGACACCCATGACCCTGTCGCCAGTTCACCTTCCTTGGACTACTTTTGGTAGGTACTAACCACTGCATACCGGGGACACCCCACAAGATGTGCGAGTTTGGAGATGCTCAGACCCAGTCATCTAGCAATCACAATTTGGGCCTTGTTAAAATGGCTCAGATCCTTACGCTTGCCCATTTTTCCTGCCCAATATATCCCACTCCTTGACAGGTGCCATTGTAGTGAGCTCAATGTTATTTACTTCGTCTGTCAGTAGTCATAATGTTATGGCTGATCAGTGTATATTACAGTGATAATTCACATAAGGCTATACATATTACTTATTGATAAAGCACGCATTTCACAGAAATAATGGCATTGCTTAATAATCAAAATATTAAAAGGAAACAGATTTGAGAAGACACGTAAAGCTATGGACAGATATGTAAAGATGTGTCTCCTCTGAAAATATTGGACTGGCAAGGCCAGTTAGACACTGAAAACATTTGGGTTTGAAATAAAAGATGAATACAAGACAATGGATCAGAATTTCAGCTTTCATTTCCAGATATTAACATCTAGATGTGTTAAACAACTGGGAGCACAGCACCTTTAGTTTGAACTCCTCCATTTTCAAGTGATCAAAAATATTGGAACATGTAGCCGACAGCTGTACCGTCTGTTTAAACAATGCCTACTTTTGGTTGAGCCCTGGGTTTCACCTGTGAAGATTATTTTTGTTAAAATGGATACAGTAGCCAACATGAACAGAGAGCTGTCTATGGGAGAAAAGCAAGACATTTTGAAGCCGAGACAGACATCAGACAGGTAGGTCAAGGAAAACATTGAGAGCTGTGAAGAAAATCCCAAAATAAGTCAGTGACCTCAACAACCTCCAGAGGGAAGAGGTAAAGGTATCACAATCCACCATTCGAATAAGACGTTGAGAGCAGAAATATAGAGGCCAGGCTTCAAGATGCAAACCACTCATCAGCATTAAGAATCTGAAGGCCAGATTAGAATTTGCAAAGAAATACAGAGATGAGCCACAAAAGTTCTGGAACCAAGATTAACTTCTACTAAAATGATGGAAAGGCCAAAGTGTGGAGAAAGAAAGGCTCTGCTTATGATTCAAAATGCACGAGCTAGTCGGTAAAGCATGGTGGAGGCTTGTGCAAGCAGGGTTGCTTCTGGAACATGCCCACTAATGATGTGACTCATGATTGTGGCAAAAGAATAAATTCACAAGTGTACAGAAACAAGCTGTCTGCCGATTTACAGAGATATGCATTCGGTGTAACTGGGAGGTACTTCATGCAACAAGACAATGACTCAAAACACACTGCCAACACAACACAGGACTTCATCGGAAAACTTGGAATGTTTTAGATTGAATAAAACAAGAAAGGACCACATTTTACATACGATTTTTATTTGTCAGAATGTCTCTGCACAGACGCATTTCAATGAAGTGTCTTCTTCAGTGTGCTTTAGATTAGGTTGTAGACTGGCCAAGTCAGTCACCAGACCTTAACACAACTGAGCATGTATTTCACCTCTTGAAGAGAAGACTGAAGGCAGAAACCCCCAAACAAAGAACTACTGAAAGATGATGCCTGGAAAAGCATCATAAAAGAAGAATGCAACACAGTTTGGTGATGTCAGTGGGTCTCTGGACTATTGCAACCAAATATTAAAATGTTTTAAGCTTTTAAATGTTCCAATTCTTAAAAAACTGGGTGTTCTGTCACCAAAGCTACCAAAACTTGCTTAACAAATCTAGATTTAAATATCAGGAAACGAAAGCTGAAATTGTGCTCCATCACATCATGTCTTGATGAATCATACTCAAATGTCTTCAGTTGATAGCAAAAATAAAAGAATTAGCCTTGCTGTTCCAATACTTTCAAAGGGAACTGTCCAATATTCTAACGATTTATGTTGACTGTTCAGGATAATGATGAAAACTGAAAAATGATATGCATATTAGAATTGAAAATGCTTGTGGTGGTTTTGAAGGCCTGTTGAAAGCTTGACTCAGTAATGACATGAATGGTATTGTTGATTAGTGAATAGGATGGCAATACAAACAGTGAGTAAATAACTACCTTATTCCTGGAGTCTCCTAACAGCTGAAGGTATTACCAGACAAACAAGAAAGCAAGAGCAAAGAGACATGTATTTCAAAGAGGGCACTGTTTAATGAACAACAGACATTTTGGAAATTGCACCTGGGTTATGAAAACTGTAGCTACCACAGTGATTTCTGTGGTACTGTATTCATTGGACTATATATTGATTTAGAACCTAAAATCGGAACAAGTTGGGACAGTATGTTGAAATTAAAACTGAAAACAATGATTTGTAAATAATCTGACCTGTACTGCACTCAAAACAATACAACAGCACACTTGATATTTGACGTCATGATTTTCCCCCCAAAATAAACACATTGCAATTTTGATTTTTGCGACACATTTAAAAAAAAAAAAAAGTTGAGGCAGTAAAGCATTTACTACTTTATAATGTTGCCATTCCTTTTCACAACACAAAGTATGTTTAGGGACAGAATACACCAACTGATGATCCATTTCAGGCAATATATGTCCCATTGGCGGCACAGTGGTGTAGTGATTAGCGCTGTCGCCTCACAGCAAGAAGGTCCGGGTTCGAGCCCCGTGGCTGGCGAGGACCCTTCTGTGTGGAGTTTGCATGTTCTCCCTGTGTCCGTGTGGGTTTCCTCCGGGTGCTCTGGTTTCCCCCACAGTCCAA
>JAODJS010000028.1:29384009-29394568 GCA_027576325.1 Sciades assimilis | reverse complement strand
CGTGCTTCTCTCTCTCTTTCTCCTCTTAGATGAAGAGTAAGGAGAAGAGTGAAGGAAGCGTGGGTCTGTATACCTATCCAGTGTTGCAGGCTGCAGACATATTACTCTACAAGTAAGACCTGTTTTATTGCTGCATACTGTAAATAGTGCTGGTGATTTTTAAGATTTTGACTATTAATATTATGTGCAGATCCACGTATGTGCCGGTAGGAGAGGATCAGATCCAACATTTAGAATTAGCCCAAGACCTAGCACGCATCTTCAACAACAATTATGGAGAGCTTTTTCCTGAGCCTCGTGCACTACTTAGTAAGTGACTGGTTATTTATTTTTTTAAATTGAGTAAAATTCTTTACTTTATCCTTAGCAACCTATTTTGCCCATTATAAGGTCAGATCTCTGGTCTGAAATGTCCTTAAAAGCAGAACAGACAGACATTTAAGACTAATCACTCACTGACTCCACGAATACGAGCATGTGTCGTCGGCACTAATAAAATGCGTGCTTAGTGTTTCTCTCAGTGACTTGAGCAGTGTGTGTTTCATCTGTGTATGCACATACACGCATGCACAGTCAGTCAGCCGTACATGGGGAAATGGATCCTTTTACTTGGTCAGTCGGATGGCTATGTTAAAATAGCAGCAGGGCAAGCTCTTCTTGGAGCCCATTTTATGCTCTTCAATTATCTGCATCAAAAGAACACAATATGAAACCAATCATGCGTACCACGGCACTTTGATTAAAGGACTTTCTCCTTCCTCTTCTTTCAGCATAACAAAGGGATAATAGATTGGCAATTTCTCCACCTAATTTTGAAGGGGTAATGATGGGAACTTGGTCTGGAACAGTGCTCTTCTTTCTGTTTATTTATTACATGATATAAAAAATCTCTGGTTTCATTTTGTGCGCTAAACTGGACCTATGTCCGTGCCAGAGAACTGCTAGACATGCTATTCTAGACACTGCAGCAAAGTTTCAGCAGTCATGATTCATCGGTGTCATGGCACTAGTAGGGTGAAAAAGGGGGTAATACAAAACAATTGTTTCATCCCAAAGACCATTAACCTCCCTGTGTTACTCAAATCATTACTTATGTGTCCTGTGAAGTTTACTCCAGAATAGAATATTGTGTATTCGGTGCTACATTTCAGTATTGAGTTGATCTTTTGCTCTGTCCCTGTCAGGTTCTACACAGAAGGTGAAATCTTTAAGAGATCCTACCTCTAAGATGTCCAAGTCAGATCCACAAAAATTAGCCACCATATTCCTTACCGACACCCCGGAAGACATAGTATTTAAAATCCGCCGAGCTGTGACCGATTTCAAATCCGAGGTCACCTTCGACCCTGTGAGCCGGCCAGGTGTAGCCAATCTGGTTTCCATCCATGCTGCAGTCTCAGGCCAGACTGTGGAGGATGTGGTCAGGTTAGCCAAAGGGCTGGACACTGGCAGGTACAAGACTGTGGTGGCAGAAGCTGTGGTGCAAAGACTAGAGCCCATCAGGCAGGAGATCCAAAGACTCAAGGCTGACAGGAGCCACCTGGAGAGCGTGTTAGCCAAGGGAGCGGAGAAAGCCCGCAGTCTGGCTGCCCCAGTGATGCAGGAGGTCAGGAAACGGGTGGGCTTCTCCTAATCGTCAGATGGCATAGCCTGTTGCAGGTGGTGTACAGTATACAATGCAGTGCAAATAAGATATTATACTGTAGATGATAAATTGTTATAACATTTGAGTGTTGTCACTTGTATATTTTGAAATTTTACGTGTTGATTTTTTTTCCATTTATTTTGGTTCATGCTCCTCTTTTATGTACATGTTCATGAATAAGATGCATAGCTGTCCACTCAGGAATATTGTCTTTATAATCACACAGAAGGAAACGGAACGCAAGTCCACAATGTGTGTATCTGTAAGTACGTCTGTTTTAAGAACAGGTGATGTTGGACAGACAATATAATGCAATTAAAATTACATCAAACTAAGTATTGATGTCCTTTCTGCTTCATTGGTATATTTTAAGACTTTCTTCACACTATATTACAAATAAATTTAAAGCTGGACAGTGGTTGTCATTTTTCTATATGTAGAATTACTTGGTCTGGGAAGAGGGTTTGAAAAACAGTTCTCTCTCTCTCACACACACACACACACACACATATAGGTGTCTATATCAAAAGCGCTTTTAATTGTGTCTTAGTTTAAATCTCAGTAGCAGGTGATCTGAATAACGTTTCTACAGTAACAATAGGCAGGACTGTAAATCAGGAATAACTCCCTCATCCTGTGCTTCATTTCCCCTCTTGTAGTCCGAGAAGTCGCATGAAGTTTGCATCTTAAATCAGCACTCTTGTGCGGAAAGAACGTAAAATCAGCCTATATTTAGTCTAAAAGACGTTTAAGTCAATGTTATTCTTAAGTGTGCCATATATTCTCCCTAATATCTGAAAAATGGTCAGTGAAACGGCGGCCATAAATAAAGTGTGTATTTGTGCGCAGCGGTGCAGGTGTGGTGCGGAAATCTTACTTGGCGATTAATTGCCCTCTGCTCTGCTCCAATGGCCATTGGAGTGAATCAAAGTTTTTTTTTTTTTTGAGGCTCGGAGCAGACTGCTATTCACCTCCACACCACTTTACTACAGTCTGCCCTGTTTGCAGGTAGTGAAGGGCTGGAGCTACAAAACTGCCCTGCTGTCGCTGAAAATAGTGTCTCAGTAAAAAGGATCCGACTGTACCCCTGCAATAAAACATCCCCATTTAGTGTGATTTAAGGTTCGGAAGTTATTCTACATTTTTATTACACGTGTTATAACAGCAGCAAGAACATGTTTTTGTTTCTGAGGAGTCCAGACTGTTCCGTGCTTTCGGCCTGTGATGTCATGGTGTGCGCATTGCTCGCACCTTTTGCCGCTTTATTATGTGATAATATCGGTGCGACTCATTCATAGTTCCCTGTGAAGTCGTGAGATTTGTTCAGGTAAGGAAGGCCCTGAGTGCTGTGTTTCTGCAGTATGTGCTGAGTCCTCTCTGTAACGATCACACACACACGGAGAGAGAGAGAGCAGTGGGTTTTGTAGCTGGCTGGCACGACAGGGGGCACTGTAAAAACTGCACTTAAACCAGCATTGCAACACACAAACTTCTCACTTTCATTAAATGTATCGTTTCTTAATATTTCTTCGAGTTCCCCCCTGAATATAGGATTGTGGGACAGGGTCGCGGGTGTCTCTCGGACACACTCCTGTTTTGCACTGTACCTCACCGGGGTCGGGTAGATAAACCACAGAGAATTAATTATTGGACAAACGAACGCGTTCGAGCTCATAATGCGCAAAAGTCCCCTCTGAAGCACTGCATCAGCCTACAGTTTCCACCCAGGAGGAAAAAGGTCTTTAAACAGTGTAACGAATATTATTTTTACAGCATAGACCCAAACAACATTTTTGTGTGCATAGTATCCTATAGAAAATTCAATATTATTATTATTATTCATTTTTGTCTTCGTTTCTTCTTGAACAAGTTGTGTTGCTTTAAATCGATATTTCGCTTTAAACTCGACAGCAGTGAGCTGTTTTCCAGGAGCAGTGATGCTGAAGCAGCGCTTTTCACCGCATCTCACATTTTATTACATGGACTCGAGGCGCTTTGCTGAGAAATCAAACAAATCACGGTTTCAGGCTTTTGGTTAGTTTGTTTCAGTAATTATAAAATTATAACATGACGTCACTGTTTAAATGATATGTATGGCTGCTCGGATTAATTGACGGGATCTGTATTAATCTATAGACTCTATTAGCTGAGGTTTATAACGAACACAAAGACTCGTTTCTTATTACAAAAATGTATTTGGACATCTAAAGGCATATTTAATAGTTAACACTTCACGCTGAATTTTTTATTTACACCGTTGTTTTTCGTACATTTAATTAGTCCTAAACTGGGAGATTTGTTCCCGCTGGTGCGCCGCATACAGTTCACTCCAGTGCACAGGGTTAGGCACATGCACAGAAATGCTGTAGAGCACAGATGCCTTCAGAAATAATAAAATCAAACGCTATATATATAATCAGTATTTGGTGTAATAACCCTTTGCTTTCAAAAATAGTAATCTCAGGTAGAATTAATGCAGTTTTATGCGGAAATGAGCCGTAGGTTTTACTGAGCATCTTACACAACCAGCCCCAGTTCTTCTGGACACTTTGCCACACTCGCTTCTTAATTTTGCAGCAAAACTCAGCAGCTGTCGTTATGTTTTCTTTGTCTGAAAAGTGATATCTTACATAATATCCTTGTTCTCCCCCCATCCAACATTTAATTTTGTGCTGGAAAGCTAATGTTTGGAAATCTAGAATGTTTTTATACTGCCTCAGTGATGCAGAAGTCATAAAATAATACAACTACAACCACGTTTATAGGATACTGACTAAATAGGGTGCCTAATATTTTTGCACAGGACTGTATACACTGGAGTTCAATATTTAAATTAAAGTTTTTTTTTTAATCAATAAGATATTTATTATACCAACAGTTAATTCGATAAATCAGACTGAAGCACACATTTTACTGCGTAAATATCCGCTCAGATTAATGCCGTCGTTTACTTGTAAGAATTAGAAGGAACTGATCAGTGACAGTCGATCTGCACGGGTCTGGAGAAGTCAGTCTGCTGATATTAAACGAGAAAAATCACTCGATACAAGCGAAGTGGATAAACCGATCCGAAATCAACATCTGCATGAATTATTAGTCAGATTGTACCCTTGAATATCCTATACATTAATACTCATTAGTCGGTTCATACATTGCTAAAGCTGATTGTTTTCTCGCTAATAAATATAAGCTGGGGAATAGAACCTGGTTATGGAGAAGAAATGCAGCGCAACATTCAAAATGTTCTGAGACCCATCCTGTAGAACAGTCGGCATTATTTTAATGCATCTTTACCTACTTTACGCACTCGACAATAGCGTTTTAAAAACAATTCCTTATTTTTCCAGATTTTTGCACTATTAAACGTTTTGTTTTGAACGGCGGCCCACTGAAATCTACTACTCCAGCACGACGTGTTTTTGCCCTCTTTTCTTATTGGACACCGCGTTTTGGCTCGTGGCGCTTCGGCGTGTCTGATTGGCTGAGCAGAGTTTGACAGGGACTTAGAGGCTTGCCCTGGACACTTGGGGAAAAAAAAAGTTCTCCAGAAGCGAGTATCAATCAGAGAGGAGAAAGAAAGACACAGAGACAGAGGGAATAGAAAGTGGAGCCCAACAAAACTAGAAGATATATGAGTAGAATACAGCACCGAGCGAGATGATAAGCACTTTAGGAATGGCCTCACACGTGTCCAGGATCTTTAAACGTGCGAAATAATTGTTCATTTGGATTATTATTATTAGTCATTGGAGAAAAATTTGAACTTGTACAGCCGTTGTGTGTGTGCGCGCGCCCTAACCGTGCGCTTGGTGCTTGTGGGAGGCGGTGTTGCGGTTCACTCCACTCTCGGCTGGATTTGCCGTGGGAGAGATGAGCGAGAGGAGGCGATCGGCCGCCGCGCTGAGCTCCAGAGCGCACGCCTTCTCGGTAGAGGCCCTCATCGGGTCCAACAAAAAGCGGAAGCTCCGAGGCTGGGAGGAGAAAGCGCTCGAGCTCTCTATGGAAAACCTCGCAAGCAACGGACAGCTGGGAGACGGAGAAGACACCGGCCAGTGCCTGGATATCGACCCGGGTTAGTGCGCAATCACGCCTTCACCACAACCGCTTATCTGCTCATCCTGCGCTGCGCACAGCTTTCCTGTGTGACATCGCTGTCTATGGACACTTTGTCTGCACAGTTTAGAAACAGTTCTTATAAAGCAGTTCAAAGATGAGTTATAATAACTTGTATTATTAGTCCTCATGGTTAGCCTGAATATTGTTTTTTCTTTATTATTAAATTAACTACATGAAAGTAATTAACGAAGTCAGAAAAATAAATCCAGTGTCATAAGTAGAAAAAAAAGTAAAGTGGAATATAAAAATCTCTGCTGAATATTTATAGAATGGTTGCAGTATAAGTACAGAATGTCTGATTTCTTATTACGGATGATCTGAGAGATCAAATGTACTGTACTGTACCTGCAAGCCTACTTTGATTTTATAAATATAGTATATATGAGTATATATATTTATCAACAATATATGATTTTTTTTTTTTTAATTAAAGCCCATGCCTTACCACTTTTACTGGCTCAGGATGAAAGCCGAGGTGTGATGTTTTTGAGGAAATTAATTTCGGGCCTCAGTGAAGGCTAATGGGACATTATTATTATTATTATTATTATTATTATTATTATTATTGTTGTTGTTGTTTGGTTTGAAACTGGTGTGCACTTTGATTACGTACTTCACTCGAAAGGCCCGTGTTAAAAGTTTATCCCAGACCACATAGACTAAAAAAAGTTTGCATTTCCGCCCGACTTGCAGGACAGCAAGAGGAGCCTCTTTGCTTAGTAGTAGTAGGTGTTCGAATCCGATCTAACAAAGTTAATCACCTTAGTTGTTTATCCGAGTGAGGATTCTGTCTGTCTGTCTGGAGATCTGTTTTCGGACTAAACTGATAGGTTGATCAGCTGCAATGCCAGTCATCACTTCATTAGCCTCGCCACTGAGATGGACCAACACAGCACCCCGAACAAGAGCTTTCTCATTATAAAACATCAGACTAAACCTGGGTTTAAACCACAGTGAAGATTTCGGATTTTTCAGTGAGCCTTATTTCAGTAGGATATCATGTGTAATAATTTCAAGCTTCTATTTTAAACCGGTGACTATAATAAGCCTTGAATGTGCTTAGAAAGACAATAAAGGACAAATTGTTGTTAAGGGAAAGTTTTTTTTTTTTTTAATTCAGACAAGTATAAGCTATTTAAAATAATCTACATGCCGCAGGCTACATAACTGACACAAAGACGCTCCAGGAGTCTCAGATGCATTACATTTAATATCACTTCTAAAAGTAACCTGTAAATGACGTCGAAGAAAAATAATCAGACTTCATTGTCTAATAATCAGACGGTCCATAAGACTTCAGTTCACATTTGATATTGACTGTAAATGGATGCGCTTTGATGGATTATGTGTAGTAAGATTTAATGTGTGGCATCTATTATTCCTTTTAAATGCTCTGTCATAGTTTTGATGGAGCCTGATTGCAGTGTTCCTGTGAACACTGAGAGATCATGAAGCTCCAGGAAACTCTGAAGAAAGCTTTTTTTTTTTGCATTGATCGTACAGAAATTCTGTAATATTTTTTGATAAATATTAAGCAGGTGATTTGGGGCTCGGTGTGTTTGTGTGGCGCTCTGGAGAAACATTTCTCCAGCCGGAGCGCGGAAGTGAGGAGCAGCAGCAGCTCACACCCAAACCTTCAGAAGCGCTCAGCTGCTCAGCTTCCACGGCCAAAGAGACACTGATAGAAAGCTTGTGCTCAGTGGTGTAATTCCCTTCACACTGTCCATACACTTCATATAGGCAGTCCTGCGGCATCGCTTTTGTATTGGTGAATGAAGTCAGCAGGTATTATGGTGTTTATATATTGACAAATGTATGTGCCAAGTGAATATTATGCTTTATTTCATCATTAGGATTATTCGGATTTTCTTGTAGTTGATGCCATTTTTTAATATTACACCTCTCTCTCTCTCTCTCTCTCTCTCTCTCTCTCTCTCTCTCTAAGCAAACATGTATTTGATATTTCCAAACTATATATTAATTCTCCAGCTATTTAAATTCGACAATATTGCACCGGATTTACCATCCCTTTACTGTCCTGATGTAAATTGTGCGCTGTTCTTTTTCTTTGAAATGTAAAATTCCGCTCGTTTTCCATGCGTTTATTTACATTTAAAAACATTTACAAAATCCGCATCGAGGCTGTTTTGTTATTTATAATTTATTATTTGTATATAACTTAATTACCATTATATATTATTTAATATTGGAAATCTTGATCGCATGATTGTGTGCCAAGAGCCTGAATAATAGATGAGCCAAAATTTACCTTTTTATTCTAATGTACATTGTTTTCAGCCCTTTTATTTCTGTTCCAAATGGCCTACATTTGAGCTCTCTAATATGAACAGAACTCAAATTAGTTTTCCTGTTTATTCCAGAAATTATACAATTAACGGTTCTTGGAAAAATAGACCTATGTGATGTTGTTATTTCTTTCAGTTTCACGAGAAAAAAAATGTTAATAAGTCAGTTTGAGAAAACATAATGTGTTGTTTTGAAAAAAAAAATGTTTGCGCTCCTTGGTGTGCGAGGTTTTATCCATAAATAACCCGATCTCTATTGCTCCTTTGAGTCTTATTGAGGGAAGCTTATAACGAAAGACGACAGATGTGTGTGCTTAAAAAAGGAGTTTTAATCTTTAACTTTATTGCCTCCCTTTCACGTGGGATTGAATTAAATTCAGCGGAAACAGGTGCCTCTGTTCCTGCTGCATTGGGTTACTCTAACATTTCATGCTTAGTGAGTGGCCCCGGACCCAAATTAAAGTCCTTCTTCACTGCATTAAAGGTTCAGTTTCAGATCGATTTCATACCGAGAAATTATTCGTTGTTGAAAACACAACTTTTAAGTGAAATGTAGCCGACCTGCCATCCTCCTTTCAACTGTAACTTGACATTATGTCACGTAATTACTGTCCACGTGACTGTTCAAAAAGTTTTATTTATGGGCCACAACTGAGCTCTGTATGAATTAAAATATCCAATCAAGCTGCAAGCACAGTTATCAATAAACTCTTCATTAAAGCACGTTTACAACGCTGTCAGTTGGTCGTGTTGGTATAGTGATCTGTTGTACTGTTCCTGGTCTGGAGTTTGAGCGATGATATTGAGACAGGCGAGCTGGTGTTGAGGAAACGAGGAGCTGATGACAGCAGCAGTATATGATTGGTTTGGCTGGAGGTGAGAGCTCTGGGACTCGTGGACATCCATGGACAGTCTTTTCTTGTGTGAAAGGGAGAGACATCAAGACGCTGATAAGGAAAATGGTTTCAGGAAGGCAATCAAAATGTTTCTCTCTAAGTCAAGGCCACGGTCATGGAGCTTTAGGAGTCTGTCCCGTGTCTGCAGTGGGTTCTAAAGCCAGTGTAGCTGGCCAGTGTCCAGTCTCTCTGCAGCTCTGCGGCCGTGCTGCCTGATTTGCATTGCGGATGCTGCCAAAGCAATCTCACTCGTGTGAATAGTCTCTGTGCATGGTGTCTTTCGTAATAAAACACACCAAATAAACAAACAAGCTAATATAACCAATAGTGAAATTCTGCTCTTCCTGGTTTTAGGTGCCTTATTGATAACATTTTTAGCACAAACTTTGTTATAGACTTTTATTTTATAATTTCTATCAAGTATATTTTAGATTTCCAAACATTAATTTTCCAGCACAAAAATGAACCTGTTTGTCAAAAGGTCAGCCAAGAAAGCAGAATATTATGACCCCTTTTCAGACAAAAACATAATGAAGGCTACTGGGTTTTGGTGCAAAATTAAGAAGCAAGTGTGGCAAAATGTCCAGAAGAACTGAGGCTGCTTCTGTAACATGCTCAGAAAAACCTACAGCTCATTTCCTTAAAAAACTGCACTTATTGTACCAGAGACTACCTTTTTTTTTTTTTAACCAAAGGGTTGTTACACCAAACGTTGACTTTTTTTCATGCATTACAGCTTACTGATCTTTATGGTATTTTTTGTAATGTAGAAACATTTCCTTTCATTATTTTTGAAGGCATCTTTGCTCTACAGCATTTCATTACATGTGCTGAAGACTTTTGCACAGTACTGTATATATAGAGGATATTACACAGCGGCACGAAGATATGAAGTTTATCTTCTCGTGCTGAAAAATATATCACTTGATTGCATCCCTCACTCGTGATGTATCAATTCAACACTCGAAAATAAACTCCATGTCGTCATGCCACCGTGTAATGGTCTTCATATTATAATTGACACATCCACAAAAAAAAGTTAAATCAAAATAATTTTAATTTTGAACCAGCTAGTTATTTTGACAACGTGCATCCAGTCAGTGGGAAAACACTCGGAGTGATGTCATCGGAGTGAAATATGTCATTTATATCCATGATGTAGTTTGGATGAAAAGTGGGAGTTTTTCCAACACGAGAAGATAAACTTCAGATCTTCAAGCCAACATATGGTTTTCTTTTTATTATATAGACATGCTCACAAACAAAAAAGTACACAAATTTAATCAAAACAATTCACTGACATCATCACGACTGACATATAGGAGATTTAGGTCATGGTTTTGGTTCTCCATGTCTTGGATGTAGCTTGTATGAAAAATACAAGCGGTATATTTCCCAGGATATACATTGGTGTGTATTTTTTTTCGATCCACACTATATGAGCAATCACGCGCTCTGATTGGCTACTCTACTACGAGGATATCAGCTCATATACAGTGAGTAGAGAAAAACAAAATGGCGGAGTGCATCGTCAGATACATCACTTTGTTATCGAGTATTTAAAAGAAACAGAAATAGCCAAATAAAGACTATAGG
>JAODJS010000028.1:22909689-22923480 GCA_027576325.1 Sciades assimilis | reverse complement strand
GTATATACGTTATGAGATAGGAGTTGAAGGTCATTAAATGGTTGACTGATATATGAGTGTCCCGTGTCCTACGTCAAGGTATTTACATTACAGTACTTAGACAGTACATGTTACATGGTGTCAGAATAGAGTTGAATTCCGTCTCCGACAATCGGAAGGAAGAAATCGCCCGTCAGTTGCGGTAAAATTGATTTATTTAACAGTTAAGCGCGTCCCAAGTTTTCGCGGGTAAATGCTAAGGCACGCTAGCCAGCAGTTAGAAACTGAGAGCAACGAGGTGCTAGTAGCTAGTCAGTCAAGCGATCACGAGGAGGGAGCGGCTAACCAACCGACGACAGGACAGCGCGGAGGACAGCTCGACAGTGACAGGAAGATGGAAGCGCTTTTCCCCGTAACCCCACCGGAGACTTTTGATTTCTCCGACTTCTCTTCATGGCCGAACTGGATTCGTCGATTTGAAAGGTTCCGTGTGGCGGCGGGACTGGACAAGAAAGATGAACAGTATCAGGTGAATGCATTAGTTTATGCGATGGGGGATAAGGCAGACGATATCCTGTCAACGCTGGTCTTTGATGCTACAAGAAATGAGAGCATAAACAAGTACCAGTCAGTAAAAGAAGCATTTGACAAATATTTCATATGCAAGTACAACGTCATATACGAAAGGGCGCGCTTTAACAGGCGTAGCCAGGAGGCAGGCGAAACGGCTGAAGCCTTCATCGCGGCAGTTTATAAACTGGCCGAGCACTGCCAATATGGCCCTCTGCAAGACGAAATGATCAGAGACAGATTAGTGGTAGGCATAAAACACCACGGACTTTCAGAAAAGTTACAAATGGACAGTGAATTGACATTGGAAAAGGCAATCACGGCAATTCGCCAACATGAAGAAATAAAAAAGCAGCAGCCAACAGTGCGAGAGGCAATGGCGACGGAACAAAGAGAGGCGAATGTGGACTTGTTGAAATTTAAGAAAAAGACATTCAGAGACAATAAGACTGGGAAAATGTCATATGGAAAGGGACAAAAGGACTTTCAAAAAGGACAGAAATGCTGTGGGCGGTGTGGAAAAGGGCCGCCACATTCTCTGAACAACTGTGCTGCACGAGATGCTGAGTGTAGGAAATGTAGGAAGAGGGGGCATTTTGCAGCAGTGTGCAAGTCGGGCAGAGTAGGGGCAGTGCTGGAGGCAGAGGAAGAGGGGACACTTTTCCTGGGTGCAGTGTCCACAGGGAAAAAACCTGCATGGAAGAAAACACTGACAGTGAATGGACAGGCACTTACCTTCAAGCTGGATACAGGAGCAGACGCTACCGTCATCCCGAGCGCCGCCTACTCCGAGAGACTGCATGGCCCACTCACCAAAGCATCCATACCACTGTGTGGACCCAGCAACGAACCACTTCAGGTCAGAGGTCAGTTTAATGCAGTAATGACATACAAAGACAGGACTACAGTACAGCCTGTGTATGTAGTGCAAAAGCTAGCAACACCACTGCTGGGTCTGCCAGCCATTTCAGACCTGAAATTAATTCATGTAGTGAACAGTGTAGAGTCAGAGAATGACATGAAGAAACAGTACTCCCAGGTCTTCACAGGACTGGGCTGCCTCACTGGGGAGTACAAAATCAAATTGAAGGACAATGCCAAGCCCTATGCACTGTCACTGCCACGTCGTGTACCTCTGCCAATGCACGACAAGGTCAAAGAGGAGCTCCAGAGAATGGAGAAAATGGGTGTGATCGTGCCCATAGAGGAGCCTACAGATTGGTGTGCGGGCATGGTCGTGGCACCGAAGCCCAACGGGAAGATCAGGATCTGCTCCGACATGACTCACCTGAACGAGTACATCTGCAGAGAGAGACACATCTTGCCAGCTGTCGACGAAACCCTAGCCAAGCTGGCTGGGGCCACTGTGTTTTCGAAGCTGGATGCTACAGCTGGATTCTGGCAGGTACCCCTACATCCACAATCAGTCCCACTCACTACATTCATCACGCCGTTCGGGAGATACTGCTACCAGAGACTGCCGTTCGGCATATCGTCAGCACCTGAGCACTTCCAAAAACGGCTGACACAGATGCTGACAGGGCTAGAAGGGACTGTATGCCATGCTGATGACATCCTGGTCTTTGGGTTAACTAGAGAGCAACATGACCAGAGGCTGCACAGGGTGTTGGGGAGGCTCCAGGAACAGGGGCTGACACTGAACAGCGACAAGTGCCAGTTCGCCGTCAACAAGGTGACGTTCCTGGGCCACATCGTCGGTGAGAGGGGCATACAAGCAGATCCAGCCAAGATCAAAGCCATCACAGAGATGCCCACCCCCAAGGATGCTGCGGACGTGAAAAGGTTTGTGGGCATGGTCAATTATGTGGGCAAGTTCTCCCCACGTATAGCAGAGCTCACACAGCCACTGAGAGACCTGCTCAAATCAGACACAGACTGGGTGTGGGGCAGTGCACAGCAGAGAGCATTCGACGAGCTGCGTAGAGAACTCAGCTCACCAACAGTACTGGCCCAGTACTGTCTGCACAGAGAGACCATCGTAGCAGCAGATGCTTCATCCTTTGGGCTTGGTGGAGTGTTGTCACAGAAGCAGCAGTCTGGAGAGTGGAGGCCAGTAGCCTTCATATCACGCAGCATGACAGACACGGAGCGTAGGTACGCCCAGATAGAGAAGGAAGCGCTGGCGCTGACCTGGGCGTGCGAGCGTTTTCAGTCTTACCTGATAGGGATGGACTTTTTAATACAAACTGATCACAAACCTCTGATTTCCCTACTGGGCAGTAGGGCATTGGATGACTTACCACCCCGCATCCTGAGATTCAGGCTGCGGCTGCTTCGCTTCACGTACAAGATCGAGCACGTGCCTGGAAAGAAGTTGGTC
Source organism: Sciades assimilis (assembly GCA_027576325.1). Classification (NCBI taxonomy): domain Eukaryota; kingdom Metazoa; phylum Chordata; class Actinopteri; order Siluriformes; family Ariidae; genus Sciades; species Sciades assimilis. The sequence continues at coordinate 22,920,590 of JAODJS010000028.1, read as the reverse complement.
ACAGCGGACGCACTCTCCAGGGCACCCATCCAAGCGCCGCCTACGCCAGAGGACAAGCAGCTGGAAGAGGATGTGTGTGTCTCCATCAACGCCATCATGGAGCACCTGCCAGCATCAGAGCAGAGGTTAGTGCAGATCAGAGCAGCACAAGATACAGATGATGTGTGTAAAAGACTCAAATGTATGGTGCAAACAGGTTGGCCCCGTAACAGAAAGGCACTTCCACCACAACTGCAGCTGTACTGGCAGTACCAACCGGACCTGCTGGTGGCAGACGGACTGCTGATGAAAGGCCAAAGACTCGTCATCCCAGCCACACTGCAGGAGGAAATGCTGAATAAGATCCATGAGGGTCACCAAGGTATGACAAAGTGTGTGGCCAGAGCACAGCAGTCAGTGTGGTGGCCGGGTCTGTCCAAACAGATCAAGGACAAAGTGGAAAACTGTGCAACCTGTGCGCAGGAGGCCCACAATGCACCAGAGCCACTGCTGACAACTAAGCTGCCAGAGAGACCATGGCAGCGTGTGGCAGTGGATCTCTTTCAGTGGGACAATGCAATGTATCTTCTGTGCATAGACTACTACTCACGCTACATAGAAGTGGCAAATCTCACCTCCACCACCACAGCTCACGTGACAGGCAAGCTGAAGGCGATCTTTGCCCGTCACGGAGTCCCAGAAACCGTTGTCACGGACAACGGCCCCCAGTTCTCTGCAGCGGAGTTTGCAGCTTTCGCCAGGGACTACGACTTCACACACACAACCAGCAGTCCCCGCTACCCTCAAAGTAACGGAGAGGCTGAGAGGGCGGTGAGGACGGTGAAATCTCTTCTGAAGAAGGGGGAAGATCCCCACAAGGCGCTCATGGCCTACAGGGCCACTCCGTTGGCGCACGGCTCGTCCCCGGCACAGCTGCTGATGGGCCGCAACATCAGGACGCCCTTGCCGGTCAGCGAGGGGAAACTCCAGCCTGCTTGGCCTGACCTGCAGGCCTTCAGAGAGAAAGACCAGGAGGTAAAAGAGCAACAGGCCTCCTGGTACAACAAAAGACACAACACAAAGACAAGACCAGCACTCAGGCCAGGACAAAAGGTCTGGGTGAAAAACTCAAAAGAGACAGGGACGGTGAGTGGTCCAGCTCAGACACCCAGGTCATATAACATAGACCTGCCCTCAGGCACTCTGAGGAGAACCCGTTCCCATATCAGGGTCGTTCCACAACCTGCAAAAGAGACAAGAATGGGCCGGACCATCCGACCACCAAACAGACTGAACTTGTAAAACAAAAGCTGTGGTTTGGAAAACAGGGCAAAATAAACCCTGCACAGCTTGGGGCACCGGGCAGTCTACCCCGACCCCTAGGAGATGAAAAAGATTTAAATGAGTAGAGTTCATGAAAAAAAAAAAGAAAACATGAAAAGAAATTCAATGTTAATGATTTGTGTGCAAATATACAATATGTTGATGAAGACATGTTATGAAAAAAAAAAAGGAAAGGAAAGGAGAAGTAATGCAGAATACAGTTCTATAGGCTAATGAACTTGAATGGTAATGTAATGCACTGTTTACGAATTATTACATGTTTGATGTGTTAATACTGAGGATTTAATATGGGGATTTTGAATACTTACAGGAAATTAACTGTTCATGTTTTTATATAGAAATATCGATGACACAAATGAATACTGAGGTGAATTTACTGTTCAGGTTTATACATAGAAATGGTGATTATACAAATGGATTATTTTAAGAGTGATAATTAACTAAAGGGGGGAGATGTAATGTGGGCGTTATGTATGTACCTCCGGGGATGCCATAGGAATAGGGCGTGGCTTGTACTGTATATACGTTATGAGATAGGAGTTGAAGGTCATTAAATGGTTGACTGATATATGAGTGTCCCGTGTCCTACGTCAATGTATTTACATTACAGTACTTAGACAGTACATGTTACAGCTTCCACCTGCTCTTCATCTCTGAAGCCACCAGCAACTACAACAGTTTTGTTCAACTGGTGAGAGAGGAATCTTAAATAAATAAAATAGGCAAGGCTTGAAAAGACACGACGCAACTCAGCAGAAAGCAACAATCTCACAATAAACATAGTTCTTGGCATGGTTTTAAAGCTGAGGCTGATGAGGAGAGTGGCAACAGGTGTAGCCAGACCGTGGCTGGTGATTGGTTGGAAGGCTGAATTGATTGATTGGCTGGTGGAGTGGTGGAAGTACCATGGAGTGCCAAGGGTTAGTCTTACATTAACGGCAATTTCGGCCAAAAACAAGCAAAAAAACCATCAAAACCATCAAATTGTTAGGTTTATTACTTCCAGATGCCTACCAGGGGTCTTGTAAATGTTTGCAGGTGAAAGGTTTTAACACTTAAATCCAAATTCATTAAATGAAAAGGCCAAAAAAATGCACATTCTGTGATTTTTTTTGGTTGTTAAATTCAATGACCTCTAAAGGTCACCAGAGGTCAAATGGAGTTTTTAAAATGAAGGATTGGGGTTCAGCAACCCTACATTACCAGAAACAAGGCAATGTGGTGACTCAATTAATCATTATAGTGCATTTGATTGCTTAGAAGCAATGTTTAGGTAGGAGCTGCAATGCTTACGGACCCAAAGTTCAATGACCTCTAGAGGGCAACAGAGGTCACATAGAGCTCGGCATATTGCAGATCTGAATTCGGCACACCCAAATTGACAAAATAAGACTATTTGCCGCCTTTGTCTCAAAAATGCCTTTAACTTCTTAAATAAGCCCTTTTTTGAGTTTTGGTATTAGTCTACCAGGGTCCTTCATGCTTGCCGTTTTGCTGCCCAGATTTACGACGAGGTGTAATTGCTTACTTGATATTTTCAGGTCCATGGCAGGTAAAGGTTTCCACAGCAAGGGGTTGCTAGCCCCAGGCAGTGGGAAAGCAGACTGCCCTCTTCCCTGCTTGTGTCCCTCGATGAGTAGATTATGGAGTGGGTTAAATAGTAACCAATGGAAGACCTCAATGGCAGAGCAGGTGGGTGAGGTTAATTAAACCTAATGGCTGTGAATGCAAAAGAAGGCTGTAGCAGACTTGGGAGTGCTGGTTGTCTCAGTTCTACCTTGCCACAGCATCTACCCTCGGGCCTGTCAAGTTTTCTGTGTGCTGGATGTCGCACAGTGTTCAGTACACATAAAACAAATCCATGTGTAGGCATCGGATATCATCACTCTACATAACATCATCAAATCATCACATGATGAATATCAGACCCCAACCTTCTGAACAGAAGTGGAGCCAACGACAGTGATGGATTAACCAACCAAGTATAGAACTGTGTCTTTAATCCAAGTAGCATGGGATGGAAGTGCAGGAGATTTCCATCTGAGCAAGATTTGACATCTCACCAACAGAGTAACAAAGGCAATCACATCCTTTTTAATTATGGTCAGATGTAGTGCAGTTGGAGGAACCCTGAATAATGCTGGTATAGGCTCTGGTTCAATCTGTGTATTGCTTATTACTGAAAGTGTATTAAAAATAACTTCTGAGAAGCCAGCCAGAGATGGACAGCCCCCAAACATGTGCACATAATATGCAGATGACTGGTTACCCCTTACACAGTTAGAGTTCACAACATTATACAGTTGTGGCCAAAAGTTTTGAGACTGGCATAAATTTTGGTTTTCACAAAGTTTGCTGCTTCGGTGTTTTTAGATATTTTTGTCAGATGTTCCTATGGTATGCTGAAGTACAATTATAAGCATTTTATAAGTTTCAAATACTTTTATTGACAAATACATCAAGTTTACACAAAGAGACAATATTTACAGTGTTGACCCTTCTTGTTCAAGACTCCTGCGCTTGGAGTTTATCCCAATTTTTGTTTGTCCACCCGCCTTTTGAGGATTGACCACGGGTTCTTGATAAGATTAAGACCTGGGGAGTTTCCTGGCCATGGACCCAAAATTTGAAGGTTTTGTTCCCCAAGCCACTTAGTTATCACTTTTAACTTGTGACATGGTGCTCCATCATGCTGGAAAAAGCATTGTTCATCATCAAATTGCTCCTGGATCATTGGGAGAAGTTGCTCTTGGAGGATGTTTTGATACTATTCTTTATTCATGGCAGTGTTCTTAGGCAAAATTGTGAGTGAGCCCACTCCCTTGGATGAGAAGCGACCACACACATGAATAGTCTCAGGATACTTTATGAAACTTTGTGAAAACCAAAATTTGTGGCAGTGTCAAAACTTTTGGCCATGCCTGTAGATCCAGGATAGCCTTGGTTAGTCTTGGGTATGACTTTAAACTGCAGCTGGTGGTGAGTCTTAGGTCCGGGAGGAATTGAGCATTGGGGAAAGTGGAGTCACCCCTTAATCACCATTGCTCTCAGGTTCGCTCTGACCCAGAGTGGTAGCACCTGCCTGGGTTCCAGCTATGGGTTAAATAGTGCATCACCAATAAGGTGCTGACAACAGGGCACGTTTTGGTGCAATGTGGCAGATGAACCCAACAGGGTTAACAGCACACCACCAGATGTCATGTGGAAGAGCTGCTCAAATGGCCAATGGCTTGCCATCACTCAGCAAGTCAGTTGTCACTGCAGGGCAACTTCCATACCCATCAAGTCTGTGGCACTTTTATGCACCACTTGGCATCAGATCTGGAGGTCCAGAGAGACAACATGATGGGGGCATGACATCACTTGTCTTACCTTACTGTGCAAGGTGCTTTGCTAGGAGAGGAGAATAGTATATGAGAGCTCAAAAGGCCAGACATTCTGTGGCAGCTCGGCTGGGCTATTCGTGCCGCCGCTGCAGAAGGTATCCTGTGCAGGGTCCCGGGCAAGCTGGAGCCTATCCCAGCTGCCTATGGGTGAGAGGTGGGGTACACTCTGGACGAGTCACCAGATCATCGCAGGGTTGACACATAGAAACAAACAAACCTACAGTCAATTTAGAGCCACCAATTAGCCTAACCTGCATGTCTTTGGACTGTGGGGGAAACTGGAGCACCCAGAGGAAACCCACACAGACACGGGAAGAACATGCAAACTCCACACAGAAAGGCCCTTGCCGGTCGCTGAGCTTGACCCCAGGACCTTCTTGCTGTGAGGCAACAGTGCTAACCACTACACCACCATGCCACTTCCCTATGGTATACTCACTTAATTTCCATGAATGTAAGAATTCGAAAAGAAATAAAATTACAATTGCAGCAATATTCATGCACTGTATTCTTATGCAGTGAAGTGAACATGAGCAACACAGTGGCTCAGCAGAGCCTAACCGTCACGGAGACTTAAAAAGTGCATTTACATTCAGGGATCCTTCGGACTGTATTGGGTGCGCACTTGGGACCTAGTCGTTATGGGAAACACCTGATGCTGATTTGAGCGCAATCAGCACATGCATGTAAATGCCACCCTGTCTGAAATATCAGTTACTTGATATTAATTTATTGTTAATAGAACTGTTGTATAAAATCAATATCACACTCATAATTATGCATTCCTGCTGCACTTGACCAGCAGCCTCATGTCTATACCTGAATCATAGCTATGCAGATATTCAGTTTTACATATATCAATATTGCTTAATTATTTTCTGTTCTGATAAAACTATTCTATTCTATTCTATTCTATTCTATTCTATTCTATTCTATTCTGTCAGTCTTCATTACATCTTCATTTTTCATATAACTCATTTTGATATGCAAATAATAATGATGGTCCAATAAATATGCACATTGGTTGGTGATGTCATTAGGAAACTTTTAGCGAATTTTGAAGCATCCATTGATTGCTTTCCCAAACAAAATATCAGCATAAACAACTAAAAATAAACTTGCGTCTTGACACATTAAGTCAATGGACCAGATTGTAGGCCTAGGTCAGAGTGTGTAGTGCATACTTTTAAGGAATCAGGTAGATATATGGTAGCATCCAGTGTTTCCAAAGTTTTCACTGTTGGGAATGATTTCATAATTCCTTAGACCCTTTTAGCAACTTTATTTTAAAACAGAACCTCGCCAAAAATCTAGTGACTTTTTGAGCAGGCATTAGCAACTGTCCCGCACTTGATATGGCTCTCCAGCTCACATCACAGCTGCGGGATATTCTGGGTGAGAGAGCAGATTCGGTCAACTCACCACCAGTGTGTGCTTGACTGAGTTTGCATAAGCTGATGTTTCCAAAGCCCAATCACTGATCACCTCTGTTTGTTCCACCACTTATTTGTTCTTCTTTTTAAATTATTTTCTTGGCTGCTATATTTACAAGTAATAAATGTGAGTTTTTCCATTTGTAATTTTTTTTTATTGTGTGTCTGTTTTGGGACTACTCACTGCCACTACTTATTTTTGTCTGCATTGTTGACGGAAATTATACTATTTTGCAAATACATAAATACTTGACCTGTGGTGCCATGACCAAAGACATATTTCTATAATTTATAAGTTATAATTTATTATACAACAGTTAGTTCTGGTACACTAAGTTCATTGGACAAGTAGCATTCCAAACAATATTTAGTTATAATGTAACAGCACTGGTACATTTCCCTGTTTGTATCAGTTTGTTTGTATCTGTTCATGACATAAAATTTCAATACTAGTAACAGTTCATTAACCATTACTACACTTACTATGAGCTGTCAGTCAGTCTGTGTGGCACAGCAACACGCAAAGCTCTACCCAGCTGTGGCTTCTTCGGAAACTATTCTCATTGATGCAGCAAAAATAAACAAAATATTTTAGCCATACTTTGTCTGAAATATCATTCATTCATTTTCTATACCACTTATCTATTGTGGGTTGTGGGTAGCCTGGAGCCAATTCCAACTGACACTGGGCAAAAGGCAGAGTAAACCCTGGACAGGTTGTCAGTATATTATGGGACTATCTGAAATATCATCCAACTATCCATACTGCTTATCTATCAACGTCATGGGGGAAGTTGGAGCAAATCCCAGCTGATATTGGGCAAAAGGTGGGGTACACCCAAGATGGATCATCCGTCTAAAGCAGGGTTGTCTGAAATATCCATCCATCCATTACCTATACTACTTATTAATTAGGGTGGGCCCGGCTAATCAGAATCAGAATCAGAATTACTTTATGAATCCCCGGAGGGAAATTCAAATTTGCTACCAAGCTCTTGAATCAGAGAAGTAAACACGTCTAAAAATAGAAGATAAAATTGTCTGAAAAAAGAATAAATAAAATAAATTTAAATAAATTCAGTAACTTAAGTAAAAGCAAAATGAAGTGATTTTATATACAATGATTCCTATATACATATATTGCACCTGAGTTAAGGATACAGTATACATGGTAAGACAGTGTGTGTGAGAGAGAGTGTGAGTAAATGGGGTGTTTTGAGTGAAGAAATGCTGGGTTTAGTGCGCCCCTGTGTGAATGAAGGGGGAGTTTGATGAGTGAAAAAAATGCCGCATTTAGTGCGAGTGAGTGAGGACAGGGAGTTTAATGAATGGGAAAAATGTCGGGTTTAGTGAGTGAGGTGAGAACGGGGAGTTTGATGAGTGGATAAAATGGCAGGTTCAGTGCACGAGTGAGGACAGGGAGTTGGAGTGGATAAAATGGTGGGTTTAGTACACCCGTGAGAACGGGGAGTTTGATGAGTGGGGAAAATGGCAGGTTAAGTGTGTGTGTGTATATAAAGTGAGAACAGGGAGTTTGATAAGTGGGGAAAATGGTGGGTTTAGTACGCAAGTGAGGATGGGGAGTTTGATGAGTGGAGAAGATGGCAGGTTTAGGGAGGATGAGGAGTTTGATGAGTGGAGAAAATGGCAGGTTCAGTGCGCGAGTGAGGACGGGGAGTTGGAGTGGATAAAATGGTGGGTTTAGTACGCCTGTGAGGATGGGGAGTTTGATGAGTGGATAAAATGGTGACTTTAAGGAGGACTGGGAGTTTGATGAGTGTATAAAATGGCCAGTTTAGTGCGTGTGTGTGTAAGGTGAGAACAGGGAGTTTGATGAGTGGAGAAAATGGCGGGTTTAGTGTGCCTGTGCCCAACTGAGGATGTGGAGTTTGATGAGTGGAGAAAATGGTGGGTTTAGTGTGCCTGTGCCCGAGTGAGGATGCAGAGTTTGATGAGTGGAGCAAATGGCGGGTTTACTGTGCTTGTGCCCGAGTGAGGATGGGGAGTTTGATGAGTGGAGAAAATGGTGGATTTAGTGTGCCTGTGCCCGAGTGAGGATGGGGAGTTTGATGAGTGGAGAAAATGGCGGGTTTAGTACCCAAGTGAGGACGGGGAGTAAATGTCGGGTTTAGTGAGGACTTGGAGTTTGATTAGGAGTGAGAATGGTGGGTTTAGTGAGGACGGGGAGTTCGATTAGTGGAGTAAATGGCGGGTTTAGTGAACGGGGAGTTTGATGAGGAGTGAGAATGGTGGGTTTAGTGAACGGGGAGTTTGATGAGGAGTGAGAATGGCGGGTTGAGTGAACGGGGAGTTTGATGAGGAGTGAGAATGGCGGGTTGAGTGAACGGGGAGTTTGATGAGTGAGAATGGCGGGTTGAGTGAACGGGGAGTTTGATGGAAAAGCACTGCTCCCTGCCCTATAACGCAGGCCAGCATGGCCATGGAGAGGCGGAGTTTAGGACCCTGCGGCCCGGCCCGTACAATAGCACTGTTGTGTGGTAGTGAAGGAGGCTGCAGTGTTTTGGCCTGTTGACATTGTGCTGCTGAGCAGATCCGAATAATTCACTTTAATCCCGGCACTGAGAGCCAGCGGCGCGGGGAGAGCTTTCCGGACTGACGGGCTCGGAGCGGGTTCGGGCTGGGAGGTAAGGAGGCTGCTTTCCGTGAACAATACTGCTGGTGTTTCCCCTCAGCTGAGTGTGAGGAGGCGCTGAGGCCCGGAGCCTCTACAGCGCCTTTTACTTCACAATCCCACCGCATCTTTCCTCACAGCCGCCGCACGCGCTCACCGCAACCCCGCCACGCGCAGTCCACAGCCGCCAGCACCGGCCGCGCGTTCACAGATCTCTCTCTCCGGCCTGCAGCCTCCGCCGTGTCGGGCGGCTCGGGTTTGGCGCCAAGGCCGTAACAAATCCCGCGCTAGCATTAGCATCAGATCTAGCATGCTGAATGAAGTGCACTAGTCTCTGTTGGTTTGCATCGTAAACGCAGCTGTGCGATATGGTTCCGTTTGTTTAACTCGTTTTCCAACCCGCGAGATTAAAAATCTGCTCTCGAGCTTTCAGGATCCTCCAAACACGAGGGAGGATCTGATACTGACCTGGCAACCCGGTTCAAGATGGCGCCTCGCTCTGTCATGCTTTTTTTTTTAATACACAAAGTAATTCTGCATAAAAATGAATAAAAACCACAAAAGAAACTTGCAGTTAATTTGCTAATAAAAATCACGAGATCAAGATGTAGATTTTTGTGTTGAAATTTTAATCTGTATTTTATTGTAACATCGAGTTTTAAATAACTAAAAAAAAGCTTCAAAGCTGTTTTCCAAAAACGTGTGTGCGCCGTAAACAAACTTCACCGAAGGTGGTTTCTTTTGTTTTTGTTTGTTTGCACCAAAAAGCAAGTGTAAACTCAAGGAAGTCTATTGGAAAGAATTTCAGCCTCAGGAACGCGCATGAAGCCCCGCCCCCTTTCCTGAATCGGGGCGTGGTTATGGCTCCCCCAGCATGGACCCCAGCTTCCGGTGTCCAAGGAGTTCCCCAGAGGCTGTGGAGGAGCCCACACTCCTCACCTCACTGCAGGGAAATACTGCACTAAATACTCTCTCCTCTACAGAACAAACAAACAATCAGATTACAAAAGTGCAAGAATGAAATGTTTTAATTTAGATTTGATTAAATATCAGGGATTGTTTGTTTTTTGTGTGAAAAGTTTTTCCAAATTAAACAAACAAAAAAAATCCTGCCTCAATCAGGGAAACTTTTGTAAGTTTCTTTTTCATAATGTGTGCACGTCAATAAATAAGCGCCAAATACTTAATATAAATTAGTAATGAAGCAGGGAATATTCACATTTAACCACGCCCACAAAACTCCATAAAAGGCAAACAGCTCAAAATGACGAAACTGTGACCGAGTGCTTCTAAATATGAAAAGTTACACAAATTTGTGATTGAAAACTCTACATCTAAATGAGCTTCCACGAGCGCACACGTTTCCTTTGAACAGTTCACGAATAAATTTGTTCGTATCCTGTATGATAATGTTTCCCTGTGGTTTTGTTTATGTTCACATATTCAGGCCTAAAAAGCTTTCGAGTGTAAAAATGTTTGTCTATTTGTACACAATCTCGCAGCAGCTCTTTCACATTTTAGATTCGCTTTTGTGTGCTTTCGAAGCATTAGATCTGCGTTACGTCTGCCTACAGTGAAGTCATATTCGTTCCTGCTATTTTTACATTGTCTAGAGTGCCCTCTGCTGTTTAAACATGTTTCCTTTGATCAGTTCATGAATAAATTTAGTATCCTGTACACAATCTCACAGCAGCTCTTTGACATTTTAGATCCACTTTTGTGTATTTTCAAAGCATTAGATCTGCGTTACGTCTGCCTACGGTGAAGTCAAGTTTGTTCCTGCTATTTTTACGTTGTTTAGAGTGCCCTCTGCTGTTTAAACACGTTTCCTTTGAAAAGTTCATGAATAAATTTGTTTGTATCCTGTATAATAATGTTTCCCTGTAGTTTTGTTTACGTTCACATATAGAGTGGTTGCGATGACGTCACTGTTCTATGCTGTCCGCCATGATGAGGGACAAAATGGCGGAGCACAAGGAAGACGCATTGAATGAGAGTGATTACCAGCGACAATTACGACTGGAAGATAAGTTCGTATATCGACAAAAAATAAATTTACTGAAAGGACTAGATCCCTACCTTTTAGAGAAAACCCGGTTTAGTCAAAATGTCGAGGCATTTCCGGGA
>JAODJS010000028.1:21357564-21368778 GCA_027576325.1 Sciades assimilis | reverse complement strand
GGAAACCGGAGCACCCGGAGGAAACCCACGCGGACACGGGGAGAACATGCAAACTCCGCACAGAAAGGCCCTCGCCGTCCCCGGGGCTCGAACCCAGGACCTTCGTGCTGTGAGGCGACAGCGCTAACCACTACACCACCGTGCCGCCCTAACGTTTTACCTAATTAGCATAACTAATATTAAATAAATGCTAATTTGCTTTTTTTTTTTTACCAATTTATATCCTCTGCTAGCTGAAAGGCCTGAAGGGGGATTATGTCGTGGTGATGTCCGTCCCGGGAAGAGTACTCGTCTTCTGAAATCAACGCCTCTTTCAATTTTTGGAGGAATTTCACAAAATTTGACAGGATTCCTTGTTATATGTCGGTAATACGCATATTGCAATTTCGTTCAATTCAGTCGCATTTTACCAGAGTTATGGCACAGTTGCCAGCGGGGGATATTGCGCTCTCAGAGCACTCTTGTTCAAGCTTGGTATTCAGTATACAACCACCTATGTTCCTGCCAATTTCCATGTAAATATCTTAAAAATAGAAAAAAAAAAACATTTGACCTCATTGGTTAATGAGGCCCATTCTGGACCATGTGATCCTTATACAGGATATTACAGCAGTTTTCTAAAAATTAAGCCTTTTTTTCCCCCCCCAATCTTTGATTTGTAATATCTGAAGAACAGATAAACATTTTAATTCTGTAAAAAGTATGTTGCTCGGCATTCAATTCTGAATTCAATGAGAGCAGTTTGGATTGAATTTGACTTTTCACCTGATTAGTTATTAATTTCATGTCCTCTAGAGTCTTACAATATATGCTCGACCAAGCCTCACGTGGTATTAGAGCATTTATTTATTTATTTTTTACAAGTACATGAGTATGGTAATAGATGGACCAATACCCAATTGCAGTATCTACTGGTGCATCCATAAATACATTTTTCTGCTTGTTGTTACAAAGTTCTCTTAAAAGTAAACCACCATCTCCATGAGTCATGGTGGTCAAAATGAACAAACTCTGAACTTCCTTTTATTATGGCTGTGAACATGGGCACTAGCAAATGTACCGAGTAGTATCTTCTCCAACCAGATTAGACATCTCTGCAGCGAGGTTCTGCATGGGTTAATACTAAGTCCAATTCAAAGAAACACGAACCGGAGAGCCCAATTTAAAAAGCTCCCTGGGGTTGACCAACTCGGTCTTAACTTCCATTCCCAGCTGTTGTCAAAAGCTTGGCATCGGAGACAGTCAGTGAGCATACTGTGCTGCGTTCTACATCCATGTGCCAAGTCTTGCTTTTCCCTACAGTCAACACTAGTGAATTCTTTACCAAAAGACCTTCCTAGTTCATCTTCAAAACCTAGCGCGATTAGGAGTGTTGGGACAGCGTTCGGAGACGACTCTATTGCCACCGTTTTTCAGAAGCCGGTTGAGGTTTGTTGATGGAGCAGGTGAGCAGATCTGGATGGATGTCTTCTGAACGCATGAGATGCGACCCATGCGATGGTGGTAAGCTGACAGCAGTCTGGGGAGCCGTGTATAATTGTGCTTCCACCTGGAGCAGGCTCGGGTGTGCACATGCAGCCATGTCGTGTAATTTGCACTGGGCGGCCGGCCCGAATGACAGCATCCTACTATTGTCGACTGACAGGCCATCACTCAAAGCTACCCCTGTGTGCATGGAACTCTTGCTTGTGCTCCTCTTTTTTTCCCCCCCTTTTGGAAACACACACTTCCTTTGTCACTCGCACACGCATCCACACACGCTCAATCAGTCCTCCCCAAACCCATCACTGTCACATCACACGGAGACAAAGAGAGCTTTGATTTCTGACAGGACTGTGGGATGTAATGACAATGTTTGATGTACTGTGTTAGCGTGTGTGCGTCTGAATGAAGTATTTGTGTGTAGGTGCTCGTCTCTCGCATGATTATGCTCTGAAAAGCATACTTTTGGGGGGTAAAAAAAAAAAAAAACACCAAAAAAAAAAAGTTTGGATTGACAAAGCAGATTTAAAAGCTTGGATTTAAATGCTGCCCTTTCCCCCCTTCACAAGTCGTATATAACCATGTAGTCGAGCATGGTCTGGTCCATCTTCCGAAAACCATGCCAAGTTCCTTTTATTGCTGTTATATAACTCGAGTATTTGAAACACACCCCCTTATTTTTCCCCCCTCTCTATTCTCTTGAGTCAATCCACACTGTACCAGTGGGGAGAAGGAAGGGGGCAGATGGGAAGAGAGCGAGAGAGAGACAGAACGAGAGAGAGAGAGAGAGAGAGAGAGAGAGAGCAGCAGTAATTTCGTAACGAGTATCACAGGACTGGACTGTGAATGAACTACTCATGAGGGACCGGGAGTCTTAAACTAACTGCCAAACGATCTATCCCAGCACACAACAAATGCTGCTGTGCTTCAGAGAGAATTTCAGGGTATGGTGGGGTAGGGGGGGGTGGAGAGAGGAAGAGAGAGAGAGAGAGCGCAACACTTCAGAGCAAGACAGTTTAGTGTTGCCGATTCCCAGCTGAAAGGAATTTTATTTGTGTGCACGAGGGGATTGCGAGAAAGCAACTTTGATAGACGGAGTGAGACAGGTTCAAGTGCCTGCTGCTCAGATGCAGAGAGACGGTTTGGGAGAGAGCTTTCTAATCACACGGTCTCGAAGAAAGAAGCCGAGTACGTGTATGATACTGTGTGTCTTACCTGTCGCAGTGGTTACACTTGAAGGGCTTGGCGCCGGTGTGCTTGCGGTAGTGCCTAGTCAGCTCGTCGCTGCGGGCAAAGCGCCAGTCACAGCCTTCCCAGGAGCATTTGTACGGCTTCTCACCTGCACACACGTGACACGCTCCACTTTAGCAAGCATTTTGCACTCACACACACACAGGTGCCTATGCAGGACAGATCCACTGCATTAAACCGGAGATAAAAATGATTTGTTATATTAAACAGTGACTTCTCTCCTCCTTCATTCTCCGCGTGCCAACTATTCACAATTTCTTATTGCTGCCCAAATGTCTGGAACACTCAATGAGCCAAATCAAAGGCAAGCTCCGCCATTTTTTTTTTCTCCAAAATTCTATGGTAAAAAAAAATAGAGAGATAAGACTGTGCAAATTAACTCATTCACTGTGACAACATTAATTTATAATCCAGAGTCACGTTTCCAAAACATGAAACCACTTCCATTAACTGTTCTCCACCCCCCGATGAGAGATCTGAATTTCAGATGAAGTTAAGCAGATGGGGGAGGCGATCCCCATTGTTCAACATGCTGTAGTTTTTTTTTTTTAATCTATCAGGCTTAAAGTGATGGGTGGGGTGTCTGCCGTGGTCACGCTTCTACCCCAGCCTCGAGCTAGTGTTTGGGGCGAGCAGACGGGGCTCTGGTCCTCGCCCGCCTACCTCGGAGGAGGAAACGGAGGGTTGTCAGGAGTGCTGATTCAGATCCAGAGGTGGTAAGGATAATTGGGGTCTTAATGATGCTTAATGGGGAGTAATATCGTACTCGCAGTCAGCCAGCTGCCAGCTTTACTACTCTTCATGTCCGCCAATCTTCCCAACTAGACTGAAGAGTTGTTTGAAGTGAAATTTAGGACTGCTCGATTACGAAGTACAGCTTACCAGATTGCAAATGACAGTACGGTTAAAAAAAAAAAACGGCTGCTGTCTGTAGCACTCATGCCTAAGGATATTGGTTACTGCCATCTAATGCAGATGGAGAATGACCAAGGATCTGTCAGGAAGGAATTATTGATCAGACGACTTATTTTCTTGCCGCTGTAAAATGTAATTGAAATAAAGCATATTCTTGTTTAATGTTCGCTTAATGGCATCCCAATATGCCGAGGCACACGAACATGGGTGTGAGCCGAGAGACAAAGGGTGAGTGTTTGTATAATCTGGGAATATCCTGGATTTTCTAGTGATGTGGAAACTGGTGATTAGGCAATACAACATAAAGGATGACGCAACAGAGACGATGAAACGAACGCAAACTGTATGATGTAACTCCTGTAACCGTTTCCTCTTTCCTTCCCCCATCCTTAGTTCTCTTTGAGGATTACAGGCAACAAATGGAGAAGACCATATTTGAAATTATTTCCACTAAACTTCCTTGGCGCCTCGTACAATGCCGAACAGACTGCAGTGTGTCTCCCTGGTTGGTTTGACCGAGACGCATCGCGGTCCAAATGCTTGTGTCTTTCTCTTTTATTGGATTTGCCTGTCCTTGAGATCTCCTGGTTTATAAAATCAGCGGTGAATAATATCCCCCAACATGTACTCTCGTATCTACACAGACGGAACCAGAGAGGAGCCCTCCCTTACACTGAGATTTGCAAAGTGGTGGGGCCGCAGGTGCAAGACACCGAACGTTTCACACTGCACTCTGGGTAATTGGCCAGAGACCCCTACCCCCATCCATCCCCACACACAAACATGCACCATCTCCCTCCTTCTGTCACAGCCCCCACTCCCCCCCTCTGTCAGACAGCAGCAAGGCAGGCTTGGACCTGCAACCACGGCAACCACAACACCAGCCAATTATAACTTGGGAAGGCACAGATGCATGATGGAGTCGCTTAGCAACCGGTCAGAGAGAGACCGAGAGTGTAAAGTTAGAGTGAGGGAGAGCTGTGCAGTTGCAGCATGCAATGGAGGGACATTCTGCAGCACCAGCCAATTACTGTTCGCTTTAGTTGAGTGGGATGTACAGTAGTTGCCTGGCAACCCAAATGTACAGAGTGAAGTGGGGTAGGCAGTGGGTTAAAGCTGGACCCTAGGCTGGAGAAGCTCTGCGCTCTGGCTGGATTGGCATACTGAAGCCTTTAACTGGTGTCCAGAGCTGCAAACAACCAGCATGTTCCTGCCTTTCTTCTGCATGTGATAGGGTTTCCTAGCAACTTCCTGTCTTCTAATCAACTACCCCCTGCTGTTCCTCCGTCAGTGGCCTGGGTACTAATGCCACAGTTAATTACATTTCTCCAGTCAACAGCTACAATGATCTCCGAGGATCAAATTTCAGCAATTACAAGGTGTGCGTTTTTACTTCCATCTCCTGGAGCAGGCATTATTGATTACAGCCCCTACCTCCATTTTGTGTTGCATTTCTGAGCCAGTGTTCATGTTGTAACCCATATTTCCTCCATACTGGATCTTAAAATATACACCATTAACCTTGTAAACACAGTTTCAAATCCAAACTTTCCATCACCGAGTAGGCTTCCCTCGAATCCTGCAGTAATCGGAATGTCCCTGTGCCAGTAATCTATCGAAATAATAACCGGAAAAAGAGGATTAAACTAATTACATCATTGAATCCAGCGTGTAATGAACATGACTGGGATCCTGACATACAGCAGTCTGTCTTTGGGCTCATTTCTTTTTCCTTTCTCCCATTGTTGCTTGTTTTTGTTCCCTGGCAGGAACACTGCCGGTGAGCTAGTATAGTGATTAGCAATGCTACTGCTTGCAGAAACCCGCTGAGTCAACAGCCGGCCTCGAGAGCAAGATTAGCCATAGCGAGGCCATCAACACAGCAGGACTTTAGGGCACGGTGGAGCGCAACTCCCTCTCAGGGTTCAGCGAGGGGGCACCAGCAGCAAAGCAGAGGTGGATGTGGCTGAATTAGCCAAGATACGAAGTTTAGCCCAGCCAGTCTATCAATCATCCTGCAATTACTGACTGTGCTGACAGGTTTTGAATAGTGTGGCTGCACTTATTTTCGTTTGAGTGAACTGGGGGGACAACTACCTTATTCTGCCCATGCTTGCAGAGACAGACCTCACTTCAAGCTATGTTGTAGCAGAATGTAGAATTTGACTGTGCAAGCTTTTCACCATTCGATTTGCTTTTAAAACAAGAACGGAATATTTTTTAAAAAGAGACTCTCGAATACAAGTCCAAATGAATCCTTTGAATAGCAATCACATGCCTTGAAGGTTTGATGGAATCTCACCTGTGTGTGTCCTCTGGTGTGCCTTCAAGTGGGAACTCTTTGTGTAAACCTTCCTGCAGCCATTGAACTGGCAGCGGTGGACCCTCTTCTTGTTCTCTGGGATGTCACCAATTCCTGCTGATCCCAAGCCTCCTTCTCCATCGCTCTGTGCTCCCCGGGCTGGTGGTGAAGGCAATGACTGTGTCGCCACCAATTTGGCAGTGGCCAACCCCACTTTCTTTGCCACCAACTTGAGTGTGAGTGTGCCATCAGGTGTGGCGGTGAGGGTCTGCGTTGGCTTGACCAGGTGCCGGCCCAGTTCTGGTGAGGAGGGTGGCGTTAGTGAGGTGACGGCACTCAGCTGTGCTGGGTGGACGCCCCCACTGCCCTCTTTCGCTCCTGCCTCAGTGGTCTTACCACTGGCTGGAGTGTGAAGATTTTTGGGCAGAGACACGAGGAGTGGTGGCGGACTGGGCTGGTCTGACAGGCTGGGAAGCAGTGGATCCATCAGGTCCTCGTCGCTGTCCCCCTTCATGAAACCTGGTGTCAACAAGCAGTCCAGGTCCTCATCAAAGAGGTCGGACAGTCGCTTGGGCTCGGTCTGTAGATACCGTTCCAGCTCTAGACACGTCTGTAGAAAAGAGAAACAGGGAGAAAGACAGAAGGTCAAACATAACTCTAGTTACTTTCCAGCAGGACACTAATAAGCTTGTACTTCCTGATAAATCGCTTGTTTAATTAACTGCTTAAATGGGGAAGTCAAGCGATCCTAATGCCACACAAAGTCTAACAATACAATATTAAACAGGGAAAACCAGCTCGATTTGAAAATGATGCCATTAAAATACCAAACATACCAATAATAAGCCTTAATAGCTTTGATAGTTAATTAATTTTAACAGAAGAGGTAGCTAAAACCCTCTAGGCAAGGGTCATGCCATTAGTAAGTATATGCTAGAATAGTTAAAGAAATAGCAGCAGCCACAGCTTACTGGCAAATCAATGAAACTGGCTGGCAAACCAATTTCTGCTGGTGGGTTTCATTTCACCGTGGGGTTGTCAACACATACACACTTGCAAGAGAAACAAGCAGTTTGGAGTGATCAATCACAGGTGTTGGGCGGGCTGCTCTGCCCTCCTTCTTGATATCTCTCTGGGAGAGAAATCAAACATCCCAAGAATTTTCATAACTTGCTAACCATGACGGGAAGGTATGGTTTTCCTCAGTCTGGTCTCTTCATGGTATTTCACTACAAAGGCGCACCTTGCTTAAGATAATAAACCTTTAGCCTGCTTTTGTGAAGGAGGATTCATTAAAGTGAGAAATACTTCGGTTGAGCATGAGCACACGCGAGAGAGAGAGAGAGTCTATGGCTCACTGACTGCCTATTCAGCAGTTTCTTTTCTAACGGTCTAACAATATTATTCTCCAGTCACATTGACTAGTTTGGATATTAGAGTGTTCCGTTCCACATGTCACAGCAAAAGCACTTTGGCAGCAGGGTTAGAGGAGCATCAGGAGGGGAAAAAAACAAAAAACACCCCCTCCAGCTCATTCCTTCATGTCATCAGTACAAATTAGAACTGCAGCAGTTCCATTATTTTAACTTTAGAAACAGCTTATACTCACACATCATCTACTCCCTTAACCATAGCACACAATGTATGTGTATCGTTTTTGGCTGCAAACTACACTTAGGTTTAAAAAAAAAAAAAAAGCCGCAATGAGGCTCGACCTACTGGCCAATGATGTGTGCAAGTTTGAAATCTGATCAGTCCTGTGGTAGGAGTAGCGATTTTTGTTAAGTCGTATACTTATGACCTCTGTGTAGCCGCATCCATGGCAGGTGAACCTACCTGGTAAACAATTCTTGTTGGTATATGTCTTTAGAGTCTTCTGGGTGAGTTTCAGTGAAAACATCAACAGTTTACGAACAGTAATATTTGGTGTGACAAGTCATCCAAAATGTTCAAGCGCCCATAAAATCATAAATAGAACCGGTGGCGCCACAGTCTTGACAACTTTTATGCACACTCACCTGGGGAACATTGTATGCGAGTTTGACCAAAATCCAATCAATCCTGTAGGAGGAGTAGCAATTTTTGTAAATTGGACAGATGACGAACAGACAACGCATGATCACATAAGCTCATCCAGCCTGGCCTACAGCCAGATGAGTTAAATATTAATGCAAAGGTTTCTTTTTATTTGAAAGTAGGGTTTACAACCAACTTATAAGCACATTTTAAATATACCAAACAGCCAAATCCCCCCCCTTTGTGACCCATCGAGGCATGGACTTCATAAGACCGCTGAAGGTGCGCTGTGGTACCTGGCACCAAGACATTAGTAGCAGATCCTTTAAGCCCGGCAAGTTCCGAGGTAGGGCCTTATTTGTCCAGCACATCCCACAAATGCTCGACTAGACTGAGATCTGGGGAACTTGGAAGCCAAGTCAATAGCTTGAACCATTTGTCATCTTGCTTAAACCTTTCCTGAACAATTTTTACAGTGTGGCAGGGAGCATTATCCTGCTGAAAGAGGACACTGCCATTAGGGAATACCGTTGCCATGAAGGGGTGTATTTGCTCTGCAACAATCTTTAGGTAGGTGGTACGTGTCAAAGTAACATCCATATGAATGCCAGGATCAAAGGTTTCCCACCAGCAAAACATTGCACAGAGCATCACACTGCCTCTGCTGGCTTGCTTTCTTCCTATAGTGCATCCTGGTGCAATCATTTCCCCAAGGTAAACAATGCAAACACACAAACGCAGCCGTCTACAGGATGTACAAGTAAACGTGATTCATCAGCCCAGGCTATCTACACCCATTGCTCCAAGGTCCAGTTCCGATGCACACAAGCCCACTGTAGGTGCTTTTAGCAGTGGACGGTGTCAGCATGGACACACTGCCTAGTCTGTGGCTACATGGTCCCACACGCAGCACGCTACTATGCACCATGTGTTCTGACAACTTTCCATCATAGCCAGCATCAATATTTTCAGCAATTTCCACTACAGTAGCTCTTCTGCAGGATTGGACCAGACGGGCTAGCCTTTGCTCTCCTCGTGCGAATCAACGAGTCTTGGTCGCCCATGATCCAGTTGCCAGTTCACCAGTTGTCCTTCTTTGGACCACTTTTGCTAGGCACTAACTAATATTATGTTTGATTATGTTAAGGTGTATAATACATCATCAAGACCTACATACTACAGGTCTATGGACAACCAAATGTTGGCAGTACACACACACACACACACACACACACACACACACACACACACACACACACACCTCTAGGACTATCCAAAAACCCTATCTGCTTATAATGGAACGTCAAACCTGGTTATTAAATGGCTTTGACTTGGTTTATTCAAATTTCATCGTAGACTAGCTTTTGCTCCCCATGCAAAATCAATGAGCCTTGGACACCCATGACCCTGTCGCTAGTTCACCGGTTATCCTTCCTTGGACCACTTTCAGTAGGTACTAACCACTACATACCAGTTACATCCCAGATGATGTGCCATTTTGGAGATGCTTAGTCCCAGTTATCACAATTTGGCCCTTGTCAAAGTCACTCAGATCTTTACGCTTACCCATTTTTCCTGCTTCATATCAACACAACAACTTCAAGAACTGACTGTTCTCTTGCTGCCTAATATATCCCACCCTTGTAATGAGATAATGAAATGATATTCACTTTGCCGGTCAGTGGTTTGAATGTTATGGATGATCGGCGTATAATACGTCATCAAGGCCTACGTACTACAAGTCTTCGGACAGCCAAACGTCGGCAGTATGTATACGTTGCCGTGGGATCATCTTGCTTGGAATGGAA
Source organism: Sciades assimilis (assembly GCA_027576325.1). Classification (NCBI taxonomy): domain Eukaryota; kingdom Metazoa; phylum Chordata; class Actinopteri; order Siluriformes; family Ariidae; genus Sciades; species Sciades assimilis. The sequence goes on along the minus strand of JAODJS010000028.1, from coordinate 21,359,004 downwards.
TGTCAAACCCAGTTAAAAAGGCTTTGACTTGGTTTCTGTCCAACTCACAACCAATTTGGAGTACAGCAGAAAAGCAGCTGTTGTTATTGTTTAATACGGACACATCAGGTTTATTCATATTGCATCAAAAAAAAAAGTGAGACTATAATATCCACCTCTCCCGAGCAGCATTATCCATATTTAAAAAGGAGTATATGGATAATATAACACTATAATATACAACATATTTTTATAAGGTTACTGTTCGTTATTCCAACAAACTTTTTATATGTAGGTTCGACGTTAACAATTGAGCCTTCCTGAAAAGCACGAAGCTTCACGGCAGTGTTAAATGAAGCTTGTGCATTTTGGGATGGTTGTATGAGCTTTAGACTACATGGCAGGTGTGTAAATTATCCATGCGGAGTGAGAATAAGCGGCGTTACAGAGTGAAAATTTTAGCAGTAGACTGAAGTTTTGCATCTTGAATTATTTTCACTGCCTGTGTTTTTATGGAGCTTATTTGCAGTCATGGATTTTTTTTTTCCCCAAGCATGCGACACAGAGAGAAGAAGAGAACATTCAGTACAGTTATAGCTTCCAGAAACAAATTAAGCAAGGGTGGGGGGGTGAAGAAGAAAAAAAAAAAAAACCCTGTAAGAGTACATATTTATCTGAGCAACCCTACAATGGAGCTGCTTTATGAATCTGAATAATCGGATGCTGAAGCCCATAATGATGCTCTTATTGTACAATACCTGGTCAATAGGTCTTAAAAAAAATTTAAAACCCCTTAACGTACTAAAATTTCACAATTAAATTAGTGCTCAACGATATTAGTGCTACTAATCCCAAGTGTGAATGAATAAATTAATGAAATTATCAAATCGTATCTTTGATTAGACCACACTTGCCAGCATTCTGACCAAAGACAGTCATCGGTTAGTGTTAATTGAGCCTGATATCTGCTAAAGTGAATATTAGAACGTTAGACTTATTTGCTGCACCTGCAACACTGAGCTCCATCAATAATAGATGTGGTGCTAAGAGGCGTTATCACACAAAGAGACAGCTAGAGAAGGAAAGAGGGGGGAGAGGGAGAGAGAAAACACCGCCAAACTGCTATTAGCTAACACGGCTCGGGTCCAAACTAGACACAAAGAGAAAATTACGGCCAATCTCGGAGTCAGTTCCTCTCACCGTCTCCGCTCCGTGCGTGTAATAAAGTCAGCACATTACCGAAAACTAATGCCTTTACATCTCTGCCTGCATCCACCAAAACTCTTCTCCCCCTCCTCTGCTCCCTGTATCCTTGGATTGAAACTATATTTTTTTCCCTAAATACAAATAGGTTTTAATTAAAAGTGATTTGGCTTTCATCAGATGCTGTTTGAAGCTCTACCTCGTGATGAAACGCTGATCTCTCTCTCTCTCTCTCTCTCTCTCTCTCTCCCCTTCTCC
>JAODJS010000028.1:21319496-21330656 GCA_027576325.1 Sciades assimilis | reverse complement strand
TGAGGGGGGAAAGAGACAGACACAGAAGCGGGAAATGGGAGGGCACCGTGGGTGCGGTGGGCTGGGTGGGGTGGAGCCAGCCCCTGCCTCTGTGGTGGGGTAATGGGGCGAGGACGAGTCACAGAAGGGGAGAGAAGGAAAGAGGAGCTCTGCGATCCTGCCGTGGGAACAGTCACCAAATTATCCTCCGCCAACTCGATGGTCTGATCCAGCAACACTGGGCAATGGCACTGGACCCACTCTGCAGTCCCTTTGGGAAGTCGTGCGATGAACTGCTCCAGTGCCACCAGATCAACGATTCCCTCGGCATTGCGGTTGTCAGCCCTCAGCCACTGCCGGCAGGCATCCCGGAGTTGCTGGCCAAATGCAAACGGCCGGCTGACCTCCTCTAGGTGTAGAGTGCGGAAGCGCTGGTGTTGTTGTTCGGGGGTGTGCCCCACACGCTGGAGGACAGCCCGGCGCAGGTCTGCGTAGACCAGCCGGCTGTTGGCGGGGAGCTGTAGCACGGCCAGCTGCGTCTTGCCCATTAGCAGGGGGAGGAGGCACGCCACCCGCTGTTCCACCGGCCAGCCCCAGGCCGCTGCTGCTTGTTCGAATAGCAAGAGGAAGGCCTCGGGGTCGTCGTGCGGGCCCATCTTCGTTAGGGTGAGGTGGGGTGGGCCCAGAGTGGTGGAGGTGGTGGACCCCGCCAACACGAGGAGGTGCCGGAATGCCTGATGATCTTCCTGTTGTGCCAGCATCAGGGCCTCGAACCATTGCTCTTGCTCCTTTCGGAGGGCGACTAGCACCTGGTGCTGGCTCTGTTGGGCCGTGGCGAGGGCGTGGATCAGGTCTGTGAAGGGGGAGGACTCCATGGGGCTGTTCTCCTCTGTGCTCCGTCCCGGGTTTTGGCACCACTGTAAAACTTTGAGCAGGTTGGTGGAGCACAGAAGTACAGCAGGCCAAACTGAGTTTCCAAAAACTCTTTATTGTGACACTTTTCAGCGTTTACACTCTCCCAGACACTCAGACATGCACACACACATCAGTCGTCTGGTTGGGGAAAGAACTCCCTTCCTCCACTCTCTCCCTCCTTATGTAGGCCATGGTCACTGGGGAAGACACACAAACACGGGTTAATTGACATTAGGTGCAGTGATTCTACCACTTACCTTCCCTGACTCCGCCCTCCGGTCACAGACTGACGATTGACCACACCCCCGCTGTCACATACCCCCACCGCCTGACTCAGGCCGACTCCCCCCCTTACAGGGTAGGAAGTCCGCCACGACCATCTGTGCCCCCGGCCTGTGATCACCTTGAAGTTAAAGGGCTATCAGAGTGTCAGATAGCAATGGGTGATCCACGCATTGGCATCCTTCATGCGGTGGAGCCACTGGAGGAGCACATGGTCCGAACAGAGGTGAAAGGGCATCCCAGCAGGTAGTAGCGGAGGGTGAGGACCGCCCACTTGATGGATAGGCACTCCTTCTCTACAGTATTGTGCTGTAGCGCCCCTCACGCACTGACAGCTTCCTGCTGATGTACAGCACAGGGCGATCCTCTCCCTCCACCTCAGAGAAAGCCCGTTGGCATTGCTTCATCCACTGGACCGGATCTGGTGCCTCCGTTTTAGTGAGATCAGTCAGCGGGCTGGTAACGTCTGAATAATTAGGTATAAACCTACGATAGTGGCCAGTCAGCCCCAGGAATTGTCTCACCCCCTTTTAGGTCTTGGGCCTCAGGCAGGCTGCAATTGCTGCTGTCTTATTAATTTGGGGACGCACCTGCCCATTGCCCAAGTTGAAGCCCAGATACCATGCTTCCACCAGCCCAATCGCATACTTCTTCAGGTTAATCGTGAGACCTGTTTGCCTCAGTGACCCAAGGACGGCCCTCAGGTGTTGCAGATGCCGCGGCCAGTCATTGCTATAGATTATTATGCTGTCCAAGTATGCAGCCGCGTAGGTGGCGTGGGGGTGGAGGACCCTGTCCATAAGCTGCTGGAACGTAGCGGGTGCCCCAAACAGCCCAAAAGGAAGTGTGACAAATTGGTGTAAGCCAAACGGTGTGGAAAGGCCGTTTTTTCTCGGAATAGTGGAGTTAGGTCTGGTTACAGATAGTGGATTGAGGTCTGATTACAGCCAGATTCCACCAAAGCCTTATACGTATCCCCTTGGACACTCACCGGTATGCGATACGCTCCGGCCCGATCAAGGGCGGTTCCTGGCACATCGGGGATCCGGACCACTGCACCCACCTCCATGGCTGAGCACTGATGCTGGAGGTGCCCCGGCTCCCCGCAGCGCCAGCAAACTGGCCCAGGCTTTCTCTCTGCACTGGCGCTCTGTGGCTCACTCACCTGAGGGGGGAGAGAGACAGACACAGAAGCAGGACCTGGGAGGGCACCGCGGGTGCAGTGGGCCGGCTGGGGTGGAGCCGGCCCCCGCCTCCGCGGTGGGGGAACGGGGAGAGGACAAGACACAGAAGGGGGGAGAGAGAGAGAGAGAGAGAGAGGGAGAAGAGGAGATCTGTGATCCTGCCGTGGGAACAGCCGCCAAATGATCCTCCACCAACTCGATGGCCTGATCCAGCAATGCCGGGCAATGGCAATGGACCCACTCCGCTATTCCTTTGGGAAGTCGAACGATGAACTGCTCCAGTGCCACCAGATTGACGATTCCCTCGGAGTCGCGGTTGTCAGCCCTCAGCCACCACCGGCAAGTGTCCCGGAGTGGCTAGCCAAACGCGAACAGCCGGCTGATCTCCTCTAGGTGTAGAGCGCGGAAGCGCTGGCGTTGTTGTTTGGGGGTGCGCCCCACACGCTGGAGGATGGTCCGGCGCAGGTCTGCGTAGACCAGTCGGCTGTCAGTGGGGAGCTGTAGCGCAGCCTGCTGCGCCTCGCCCGTTAGCAGGGGGAGGAGGCGTGCCGTGCACTGTTCCACCGGCCAGCCCCAGGCATCTGCTGCTTGTTCAAATAGCGCGAGGAAGGCCTCTGGGTCGCTGCGTGGGCCCATCTTTGTTAGGGTGGGCCCGCGGCGGTGGAGGCGGTGGACCCCGCTGACGCGAGGAGGTCCCGGAACACCTGACGATCTTCCTGTTGCGCCAGCACCAGGGCCTTGAACCGTTGCTCTTGCTCCTTTCGGAGGGCGACCAGCACCTGGTGCTGGCTCTGTTGGGCTGTGGCGAGGGCGTGGATCAGGTCTGCGAAGGGGGAGGACTCCATGTGGCTGTTTTCCTCTGTGCTCTGTCCCGGGTTTCGGCACCACTGTAAAACTTTGAGCAGGTGAGTGGAGCACAGAAGTATGGCAGGCCAGAACTGAGTTTCCAAAAACTCTTTATTGTGACACTTTTCAGTGTTTACACTCTCCCAGGCATGCACACACACATCAGTCGTCTGGTTGGGTTGAGAGCTCCCTTCCTCCGCTCTCTCCCTCCTTATACAGGGCGCGGTCACTGGGGAAGACACACAAACACAGGTTAATTAACATCAGGTGCAATGATTCTGCCACTTACCTTCCCTGACTCCGCCCTCCAGTCACAGACTGACACTTGACCACGCCCCTGCTGCCACAACCTGGAACCGTTTTTTCTGGTCCCAGAGCCAGTTCTTTGTCAGTGGAAACAGAAAACCCGGTTCCAAACTAAGCACTGGCCCCGAACCAGCCCTGGAACTGCTTTGATGGAAAAGGGGCATGTGTGTCAGCCTTGCGATCACCTGGCGACTTGTCCAGGGTGTACCCCGCCTCTCGCCCATAGTCAGTTCGGATAGGCTTGCCTGCGACCCTGTAGAACAGGATAAGCGGCTACGGATAATGGATGGATTTCGTGGTTAATCTAATCTGAAGTTGTTGTTCACGCTTTTGGTGTGGCTGGCTGTTTATGAAGCTTCTTTTGCAAGTTTCGAGACATTTTCATGTTGTCAGAAAATTGCAAGCCTGTGCAAAAAGTAGAGTATGTAAGCAACAAGCTTGATCAAAAACAACACAAGCGAATTTGCCCCACTTCAAAGAAGACCTGGTTTAGCCCTGTTCATGAAAGAGTCTGCTGCCTCATGCCAGAGTCTAATTACTGTCAGCTGTCTGGGGCTGGACAGATCGAGTCTGGTTGGGTCAGAGAGAGAGAGAGAGAGTCCATCCCAGCTTGTATACCCTACTGTATTGAGCAGCTGAGTTATCAGATACATGAGGAGAAGCAGAGACAAGACCATGGACATCTATTACCACAGCACCAACTGGACTGTTGATTTTTGTTCTCTCTTTTGTGTGGCAGAGAGTGAATCCAGGAAATGCTTGGTACAATGGCTTGGCTTTATGACATCATGCTGTTAAATCCCAGTGGGTGACTCAACGCTGTCTGGCTCATGCTGATTCATCGTAACCCGTTCAAAGCAAAAGGGCTGATACCAGAGAGCATGTTCACATTCTTTATTTTTGCCCATTACAAAAAACACTAATAAAAAAGGACAAGACACCACTGCACTATCCATGACCCGTAACCCACATCCTGTGACTTGTGTTTTTGAGTGGATGTGAGAGGGCATTCAGGCCTGTCTGCCTGGATGAAATGGTTTTCCGACAGCTTTCATGGCCATCAGGCCGAAACTTGAAACATGATCTCAGTCTCATGTTTCCCCACATGTCTGAGTGTCAACACATGCAGAACGCTGTTATCACTTCAATGCAGGGACCAGTTTTACCGGTCTGAGGTCTGACGATGTAGTGGCCACACAGAATATACAACGGACAAGAATACTGGCATGGACAAGCATGTTCTAAAAAGGCACATACACCTGTCTCTGCATGAGACTTGAAGACGACTGGAATCGAATTCCTGCAGAGCCCATATGGAACCATAGAGCAGTGCAGCATCTTGAACGCTAAAGCTGTCCAGGTGTCCATAGTCTGTACACATTTTCATTTCTAATGGGGGATATTTGACAGGCCCTATCTGACCAGCTCTTCTGCCATAATCCTAGAGCTTTTCCAGAGTCAGAAGGTGCTGGGGGAAGTTAAGATTGGGCTTGGGCGTTCTCCATGCCCTTAATGGATAGTCCGTCAGAAACCAGCTGTACTCAAAGAATTAAGCAATGTTTTTTTTTTTTGCTTGTTACAGACAAAAATATAACACGATCCACCTGAAGATGAAAATTACACGACCAGGGAGGCATCCTATAGAGCACATAGTAGAATTTAAAGCAAGACACTGCCTGGACACAAGCCTACAAGGCACAGAATCAAGGGAGGTGGCTAAAGGAGAACAAGTTTATGGTTTATGACAGCATTAGAAACACAGAAGCATATCTGAACTCCATTTGAATGTATTTTTAATGGTATCGGATGCTCTTACACTTGCTTTCTCCTACCCCACTGCCACCGTTCTGAGAGTTACTGGGCTGTGAAATGTGAAAAACTGCAGAGCGGAATATGTATGCAGGGTGATTCATTATCTTGTCAAACTTGGCTTCTCTGGGACAGACAGAACTCCCTGGATGAGGGCATGTGCTGTCTTTGCCCTGTGATGGCTGTCTGTGGCCTGGTTGTTCGGGTTACATGACCCTACACCAAGACGCACCAGTTCAAAAGCATGATGTGTGGTACGATGCGGAAGAACTGCATTAATAGAAAGCCTTAAGTTCTGCTTCCTGTCAAGGTTTATAGTTGGACACAATGTAACCTGCTCAGCCAAATCAAGCCCCTTTGTGACACACCTACGAAAGGTGTTAATGGAACAGGTGGTCAAACCAGTGGCGCCACCAGGTTTCATGTCTATCACCATCTTATTGCAGGGATTTTTCAGGACAAACAGGACTTCTGGCATTGGATAACCACTTGCTGCAACTTGCTTTTCAATAGGACCAGGCCTACACACCTTAAATAATGCTCCGAGAAACAAAAGTGGATAAGACGCTTTGAATTCCTCGCTGTTTCTAAATACTGTAGATGGTCTTGAAACAACGATAGAGATGAAAACGAGGCAAATTTGAGAGACAGCTCTGCCAGGCATGGAAGACAAACTGATGTAGGGTGACCCATTTTTCGGACAGCCAATTCAAAAAAAAAAAAACACACAACCAAACAAAAACATCTAAAGACAACTAACCATTACTGACTTCCTGGCTCATGTGAGACAGATGGATGGACGCTGATAAACACCCCCTCCTCTTCACACACGTACGCACCCACAATCAGTCTCTCAGGTGATCCTTGCTAATTGGCCAGACTGCCATGCTTGCTTCTAATGGTGTTGTTTACCTCCACAGAGTGATTCCCCAGACTTCTCCACCTGTCCCGACTGCCTCTAGTGTGGAGCTCAGAGGACCCCTCTGGGTGGTGCTACTAGGGGAGGGGAACAAGAGACAACAGGGGCCCCCTTGTTGAGCAAACAGCCGCTCTTTGAATTAACCTTCCTTGTGGGTCACTGCTGAACTAATCCCGATCTTTGCTGCGCAAAAAAAAAATGCTAGCGTGCTGTAATTACACCGAGCCGTTTAGCTCTGTCTTTCACTGCCTCTTGCTTTTGCTTTCCTGTCTTCTCTTGACAGTGAGAGATGGCGTCTTTGTTCAAGGAGGAGGGGGGGCGGGGGGTGTTGCCAGCAGCCGCTGGTCCCGTTAGGGGAATGGATGTGGTGCACGTCAGGTCCTGTGAGGACTTTATCATAGTCGTGTAGTGCTTCGCCCACATTTGCCCTCCTTCCTTTGCTGCCCAGCCCTGAAACTTAATTCACCCCTATTGTGCCCATTAGGGACTGATTCATGCGCCACTCACCCTGGAACGAGAGTGTCCATGCATCTTGTTCCTGGGTTAAAGGACATTTCCCTTCCCGGGAAGATCTGAAGTCACACTATCAAGCCATCACTGCCAGTAAAAGGATCAGATTTTTACAGCACGGCCATTCCACCACCTCTTTTATTCACCTGTCAGCCCAGCAAGGCCTTTTCTTCCTTTCACTATCTCACGGCACTTTATTGTCCCACTGCCAGAATACTGCTTCCCTTTTCCTCCCAAGCCATATCACATGGTCACCCAACAGCATGTGCCAAGGGTGAGAAAACATGTCAAAAGAGATGAGATTACAGCTCAATGTTTCCTTTCCAGTCATCACTAGATTTATTATATGGTCCTCGGTGTGCGTAAACACGCCTGCATTTATTGCTTCCATTCCCTCCTTCTTCCTGAATTTGGGTAGTGTAAATCAGCAGGTGAACTGGAACGCCAGTTTAGCATCATACTTTAAAAAAAAAAACCCAGAAAGGCTTTCTCTGACATGCACACACACGAACCACTGATACTCTAATATACAAATTGACGTACAGCAGCAGGCAAAAACTGCAAGCCCATGTGTGCGTTTGCCACTAATTGACTATCAACACACACACACCTGCACATTTAAGTCATTGGCTAATTACTCTATCTATTGTTTGATACATCAAAAGATGTGAGGATGAACAGATGAAGGAGACCAGGCTGTGTACTAATCACTGTCGTAAGGGTTCAGATCACCCCTACTAGAGCACAGCTGGTGCTGGAGTGTGTGTGTGTGTACGCGCAGGCAGGTTTAAAGGGAGACCCTCCTAGATGTTCTTTTAACTTCTCACACACACACCCACTAGCTGTTTCCCCCTGCAGTCAAGCACATGGAATGGCAATCAGCTAGCTCCAGATTATGAATCCTAGCCATCAGAATCTGATACCAAATTATGTATTTTTGGGTTAATCATAAACTAGACGAGGAATTCAGTCCTGATTTCAATTCACAGCCTTCGGTCTAAAACGAGGAGGAACATGCAGGGGGATGCACTGCACTGGCCATTTCAAACACGCTGCACATATTCTATAGAGCACAGATGCAAGCAGAAATTAATCAAACATCACTCCTGAGGTTTAGAACAACAAAAAGGGCTCGTCGACAAAGCGTTCACTTCACCATGTGCGCTCTTCTCTCTCGGTGTGTGTGTGTTCAGTTGAACCGGCTGGTTCACTCGGGTATATGACCGAGAGGCTGGGCATGACAGGATGATCTGGTGACTTGCCAGTAGAAACGCAATATGCTACTTTGCATACTTCTCCATCACACAGGACTCAGTCTGAATCCCAACTGGCGGTTATTTACTTACAAACTGGAAACACAGCAGCTGGACAGATGTGCATCCAGGACTCATTGAGATGGCATGGTATGGTATGGGCACATCCTGAGAAGAGATGCAGAGCATGTTGAGGATGGAGCTGCCAGGCACATGAAAACAAGGAAGGCCAAAGAGGAGATACATGGATGTGTGGTGACAGAGGACATGAAAGTGGAAGACAGGGAGCAATGGAGACCCCACAGCAGCCAGAACAAGAAGAAAAACAGAGAAGAGGCACGAGCCTTTACACTCTTGGGCGCGCGCCTACAAGCCTCACCATTAGATTAAAAATAAACAGCTATTTATGCTGTAATACAAAAACATGTCCAAAAAGGTTGACCAGCAGTGTGGCACGAGCGCACCATGGAGAGGCGCGCGCTGTGTTTTGGAAACACCGGAACCAGCGTGGCTGCTCGCGCTCCACCTGATTCACTATAATAATAATAATGCTGTTTCAATTCTATTTAGGCGAACTTCACGTCCTCTGAGTGGGTGTAGTGAAAGTACGCCATCACTAACGGTTAGCATGTTTACTGTCGGTACAGCCGTCGCAGATTCGAGACGTAGCCCGTAACTAAGGCGCCATAGTAACGCACTTACTCCTGCACGCGCGCGCGCACGCGCACTCGCTCACCTGCTGCCAGTTCTCCTCCAGCGACGGCATCGCTGAGAAGTAGCCCGTGTCATGGACCAGCTGAAGTTCCTGAAAGATACTGTAATTCGCCAGCACGTCCATTTTTGGGTCTCTCAAGAAAGACAATTTGATTCCGTGATAACAGAAATAATCACCCGCTTTTCAAAAAAAAAAAAATCTGTGAAAATAACAACAACAACTCTTCAGATCCGTGACCGGCGCGCGCGCGCTCCGGGAAAAAACATGCAATTTGTACAGATCTGAAAAATAAAATCACTGCTGCACAGCGGATCAAACTCTGCAAATTATTGTTGTTGTTGTTTAGGGGAGGAAAAAAATATGGTCGTGTCATTTAAATTGCAATCCCTGATCTGTTCTGCTGGCCCGGGCACCTAATTCCGCATCTCCACACTGTAAATCCAGGTCGCTTCACAGCCACTCGCCCGCGGTTCAGCAGCAGCAGCCAAGTTGCTCAGGCTTTAGCCGTCTCTGGCGAGTAAGAGGAAGCCGAGCAACTCGCGAAAGGGGCGTGGCGTCTGCTGTCAATCAATTCCGTGCGTGACCATATAAAGTAAATGGGGCTGACGATCTCGCCGGCACCCAATGGAGGCGGTGCTAAAACAGGCAAAGAGGCGGGACTAGATTTGAATATCAAAGCGCGATTGGTCTGGCCGAGCTGCCAATCAGGCCGTACTAGGCAGTGAAAGGTGAGCTATTTTTAGAGGGGTATATAAGAGGCTCGGCGCACTCGCCTCGGACACAACGGCCGCTGAGCTGAGAGCGAGGCTACACACTCACTTCCCTCTGATATGGTAATTGAAAACATCTGATAACTGGATAATCTTACATTTCTTCTTAATATATCCCTTTTTATTTTGATGCACAACCACGAATCTGACAGCAGAATTGGAGAGGGAAAAAAGCAGTTGCATTTTGCAGAGCTCTTAAAGAGAAGCATTTTACGACGGCTTCCTAACCGGAAATAATATGAAAAAAAAAAAGTTGCGTAGGTTGCATCCCAAACCCCACACACTTCCCTACTGCATGACTGACTCTATTTATCATAGGGTGCGCACTACGCTTCCTTTTTAAAATCGAATGGTGCATACTGCACATTTTTTTTTTATCATATAGTGCATACGACACATGCTTTTTTTTTTTGAAAATCATATGGTGCATACTACACACTTCACTTTCTTTAATCATATAGTGCATACTACACATACTTTGATATGGTGCATACTACACACTACTTTAAGAATCATATGGTGCATACTACACATACTTTATTATATGGTGCATACTTCACATACTTTTTTTTTAAAAATCATATGGTGCATACTATAAGTGTTTATAAATTATATGGTGCATACTACACATACTTTATTATATGGTGCATACTACACATACTTTTTTGTTATATGGTGCATACTTCACATACTTTTTAAAAAATCATATTGTGCATATTACACACTTATTATATGGTCTATTCTTCACATATTTTTTTTTGTCATATAGTGCATACGACACATGCTTTTTTTTGAAAATCATATGGTGCATACTACACACTTTCTTTAATCATATAGTGCATACTACACATACTTTATTATATGGTGCATAGTACACATACTACTTTAAGAATCATATGGTGCATACTACATATTATATGGTGCATACTACACATACTTTATTATATGGTGCATACTTCACTTTTTTTTTTTTAAAATCATATGATGCATACTATACATGTTTATAAATTATATGGTGCATACTACACATACTTTATTATATGGTGCGTACTACACATACTTTTTTGTTATATGGTGCATACTTCACATACTTTTTTAAAAATCATATGGTGCATATTACACACTTTTTTATTATATGGTGTATACTTCACATATTTAAAAAAATCATATGGTGCATACTATACATACTTTTATTATATGGTTCATACTACACATACTTTTTTATTACATGGCACATGCTACACTTTTTTAAAAATCATATGGTGCATACTACTGTACATGCACTTTATTATATGGTGCATACTATGTATACATTTGTTTATCATATGGGCATACTACACATTTAAAAAAAATCATATGGTACATACTATACATACTTTTTAATCATTTGGTGCATACTTCACATACTTTAAAAAAATATTGTGCATACTACATATACTTTATCATATGGTGCATACTACACATACTTTTTAAAAAATCATATGGTTCATACTGAACATGCATTTTTAAAAAGTATATATGGTGCATACTACACATTTAAAAAAATCATATGGTGCATAATTAACATACTTTTAAAAAATCATATGGTGCATACTACTCATCTCATCTCATTATCTCTAGCCGCTTTATCCTGTTCTACAGGGTCGCAGGCAAGCCGGAGCCTATCCCAGCT
>JAODJS010000028.1:19552763-19566757 GCA_027576325.1 Sciades assimilis | reverse complement strand
TTTTTGACAGAAGTAAAATTCATACATGAACAAATTTTGGTGAGTTGATTTTCTGTTTGGCTAGTTACTTTGGAAGGTAACTAGTCCAGCTGGCTGGTGGAAAAAAATGTATGAATTTCGAGCCCTGACTTGGCATTCATGGCTGTGAGGGTGGAGTAGAGCATAGGGGTGTTTACAAAAATGTGTTTACAGCTTGCACTTTTATATCAGAGAGGGCAAATTCTAAAATCTTACATCTAGCAGTATTATAGGTTATATAATTATACACTTTAATGATGCTTCCCTTTAAAGATGCTCTTTTATTTGCCATTCTGATTTGCTATTTCATGGCTTTGACTGAGATCTGAAGATTTTTAACATTATACACTTCTATTTCTGCAGAGGGACGGGATGTTAGATACGGGATGTATTAACTTTCAAATGTATATTAATTTTTATCCCCTGCTGGCCGAATGACCCGATGGGTGATTATGTTGTGGCGATGTCCGTCCTGGGAAGCTTCTGAAATCAACACCTCTCATGATTTGTGGAGGAATTTGACCCAAATTGACAACAGTGCCTTTTGCATGTCAGTACTACGCATATTGTAATTTCGTTAAATTTGGTCACATTTTACCAGAGTTACAGCCCTTGAGTAACAAAATTATACTTTCACAATTTCATGAGCATGTATTTTCCTTCTGAAATCAATTCCTCTCTCAATTTGTGGAAGAATTTCACCAAACTTGGCAAAAGGCATTGTTATATGTCGGTAGTATGCATATTCTTTTGTTCAATTCTGTCGCATTTTACCAGAGTTGTGGCCCTTGATTAACAACCATGTACTTTCACAATTTCATGAAGGTGTGCTCGCTTTCTGACACCAACACCTCTCATGATTTTTGGACGAATTTCTCGAAGCTTGGCAAAGGCCTAGTTATATAACAGTAATATGCATTTTGCAATTTAATTTAATTTGTGAAAATTTGACCAGAGTTTTGACCCTTGATTTAAATAGCTTTGACAATTTCCTGAGGGTGAACGTTCTTCTGAAATCAACTCCTCTCAAAATTTGTGGAGGAATTTCACCAAACTTGGCAAAAGGCTTTGTTATATGACAGTTATACACATATTGAAATTTCGTTTAATTTAGACATATTTTACCAGAGTTATGCCCTTGATTATTAACAAAATTGTACTTCGGCAATTTCCTCAAGATGTGCTTGCTTTCTGAACGTAACTTCCCTCTCAGTTTTTGGAGGAATTTCATGTAATTTGGCAAAAAGTTCTTTATTCCCTGCTGGCCGAAAGGCCCAAAGGGGGATTATGTCATGGCGATATCCGTCCTGAGAAGTGTACTCACCTTCTGAAATCAACTCCTCTCTCAATTTTTGGAGGAATTTCATGAAACTTGACAGGATTCTTTGTTATATGTCGGTAATACACACATTGCAACTTTGTTCAATTCAGTTGCATTTTACCAAAGTTATGGCATAGTTATCAGTGGCATAGTTTGGCATAGTTTCTCCGAGCACTCTTGTTAAAATCTGTTATTCCACAAAATGATTGAGGTTTAAAAAAAAAAAAAAGGCTCGTCAGGTGGGCAGGGTCAGTTGGTGTTTCCAAAAGGTGTCAGCTTCAGGATTTTCATTAAATCATCACACTTGTGACTATATTGTGTGTTAAAGGTGCGGTATGTGGATCAGGGGATTGTGGAGAATATTCCAGTGTGCCATGTGTATCCAATGGTGCTTTGTGAGAATGTTCCTCAGCTTTGTGTGCCTTGCCAGATAAATGGGGTACTTCCGGTGAGCAAATGGGCTGTTTTATTTATTTTAGTGTTGCAGTAGTTGACAAAAATTAGTTGTTTCTCACCTCATTTGTATTTTGTGTAGGTGGGAGGGACATGGCAGTGGGACGCAGTGGCTCTTATGAAGGAGTTGTTGCTTGGCCGTATGGTCAACGTTCATGTTCTTGTAAGTTAACAAACACACAGACACATCACATCTCCTAATACTCATTACCCAGGCCAATTCTTGACCCGTGTGTTTCTCAGGAGCTGCCAGAGGATCCACGGGGCTTGGTTACTGTGGAGATGATACTGGATGGGATGTCACTAAGCAAAATCATGATGCAACACCAGCATGCCACGTTTAACCTGTCTGTCGACAGCCCTAAGGTCTGATACTGTCACAAGATGTGAAGCTGACAGGTGGCTGTTTTTAGGTGTAAATAATTTTTTTCCCACATTGTGTTTGTGTGTACATCTAGGATTATGTGGTGAAACCTCCAGTGCCTGATTTGGATGACTGGGACTTGAACACTGAGGTGAAACTGCCATACTTCTGTCATTCGTTCAGAACGATCAGAGTTTGTACATGTAATTTACAGCAGGGGTTCTCAATCTTTTCTGCTTTGAGGCCCACCTGTTTATACTTGTACTGAGTTGGATCCCCAATTATTTTGGCTCATCTATTCTATTAGAATCTAATAATTTTATTGTAGTGTATTAATGGGATGCAACATCACCCCCTGTTACAGATTGGAATTAAACAAATGCAATAAAAAAGTTTAGATTGTAGGTATTGTCTTTAAAACTGTATGGATGTGCCAGAAGCCAAACCCTTCATGCAGGGCATTCTCAGTCAAAAGGGATTAATCATCCAAAAGTGGAGTCTGCTCAATTAACAATAAAATTGTGTTATGTTTGTATTCAGCAAACAAGTAAGTTATTAAAACCAAGTAGTACACTCAAAAGAAGTGGATATAAAAAAACACTCAGTGGGATTAGATCCTTGCATGCTAACAAAGAAGGATTTTTCCTATGAAAGAAAAATGTACTCGATAAATTTGACATGAATAGAATAAATTTTGATCCCATTGTAGCCAGAACTAAAGACAATAGTTATGCATACTATTAATTAACTTAATATGAAGATAATTAATAGAACAGATTTTAAGGTTTTTTTAAAGATTGTATTTATTTTTAGTATTTTGATTTGTAATTATTTGTACCTGTACATGCACGACCCCACCAGCTCTGCTGATCAACTTATCATGCTCATTCATTCATTCATTCATTCATTATGAGTTGGGAAATTATCCATCTGTTGAGGTCCCCGACATCTCAAACTACCTGGTGCTGCAGACATAGTTCTACACGGACACAGAGATGGAAACCTAGAAGAGCATGGAGGGATACAACTTTTTATAGTGGCTGGACTAAAGATCTGTGGATCAGGACACAAGATGATTAATCCTGTATCATTTTTGTCCGGGTAAATAGGAGTTTCTAGGCTTTTTGTACGCGTCTTCGCGATGGTTGGTAGGACGCTACAAATTTTAGTATCGGGTGTAAACAAATGACATCTGCTCGGTTCTTGATCCTCCCTGCTCTTCTCTTCCAGCAGGAATCACACATCCATATAATTTACCCACAGACACATTTCTTTCTCTCTCTCGCGCTCTGTGTGTTGTGTGTGTGTTTTTGCGTGTACTCGCATGTGCGTGGGTTAAATGTAGAGGAGGAATGTGACAAAAAAAAAGGCTTGTTCATCTTAATTTTACCCACGGATGTATTTATTCCACTTGAAAAGTGTTTGGCAAACCAGCTACCAGATTTGGGACACAACGACATCCTGAACTATTTAGTATTTGGCTTCAAACTTGAGAAAAATTTGCAGCCCACTGGTTGAGAAACATTGGTTTATAGCTTTATGATACAGAAACAATGACACCAGTACAGTGATGGTATCAGGCATGTGACAATTAATGCTAAAATCATAAACCAGCCTTATGCGCAGCAGTTTTGAAACAAAGAGAAAAACGTACAGCCTACCACTGCTCAATATTTCATGAAAAATATTAGCTCATTTTGAATTTGATGGCAGCAACACATCTCAAAACAGTTGGGGCAACAAAAGGCTGGAACAGTAGTGGTACTGAAAAGAAACAACTGGAGGAACATTTTGCAACTTGGTAGGTTAATTGGCAACAGGTCAGTAACATGACTGGGTATAAAAAGGGCATCTTGAAGAGGCAGAGTCTCTCAGAAGTAAAGATGGGCAGAGGTTCACCAGTCTGAAAAACTACATCTACAAATTGTGGAAAAATTTCAGAATAATGTTCCTCAATGCAAAATTATGAAGATTTTGAATATCTCATCATCTACAGTACATAATATAATCAAAAGATTCCAAGAATCTGGAGAAATCTGTGCGCAAGGGACAAGGCCAAAAATCAATATTGGATGCCTGTGATCTTTGGGCCCTCAGGTGACATTGTATTAAAAGCAGGCATGATTCTGTAATGGAAATCACTGCATGGGCTCGGGAACCCTTCCAGAAATCATTGTGAACACAGTTTGCCGTGCCATCCACAAATGCAGGTTCAAGCTCTATTGTGCAAAGAAGTCGTCATATGTGAATGTAATCCAGAAACTCTGCCATCTTCTCTGGGCCAATGCTCATTTCAAATGTGGACTGAGGCGAAGTGGAAAACTGTTCTTTGATCAGACGAATCGAAATTTGAAATACTTTTTGGAAACCATGGACACCGTGTCCTCCGGACTAAAGAGGAGAGGGACCATCTGCTGTGTTACCAGCGCTCAGTTTAAAAGCCTGCATCTCTGATGGTATGGGGGTGCATTAGTGAATATGACATGGGCAGCTTGCACATCTAGAAAAACACCACCAATACTGAAAGGTTTTATAGCAACATCTGCTCCCATCCAGACGATGTCTTTTTCGGGGAAGGCCTTGCATATTTCAGCAAGACGATGTTAAACTGCATCTATTATAACATGGCTTCATAGTAGAAGAGTACAGGTGCTGAACTGGCCTGCCTGCAGTCCAGGCCTTTCACCAACTTAAAAACATTTTGGCGCATCATGAAATGATGAAGACCCAGGACTGCTGAGCAGCTAGAATCCTATATCGGGCAAGAATGGAACAAAATTCCTCTCCCAAAACTCCAGCAATTGCTCTCCTCAGTTCCCAGACATTTACAGACTCTTGTTAAAAGACGAGGGGATGCTACACAGTGGTAAACATGGCTCTGCACCAACTTTGAGTCATGTTGCTGCTGTCAAATTCAAAATTACCTTATTTGTTTTCTTAAAATGGTACATTTTCTAACTTTAAACATTTGATATGTTGTCTGTTTTATTGTGAAAAATAAACAGGTTTGAGATTTGCAAATCATTGCATTCTGTTTTTTATTTACGTTTGACAGTGTCCCAACTTTTTTGTAATTGGGGCTGTAGAGGCCACTGTGCAGTGGCTCAGATTTGGCTGTACTCTTTGTCCAGCTTCCCTCATTGACAGACCATGGACATGGTCAGCCAGAGTTGCATAAATCTCATCTAGAACAGTGTAGGAATCAAGGCTGGGCCAGCGGACATTTCCTGGTAATTTTCGCATTTGTCAGTCTGTATTTCAAAAGCATCGGGCCAGATGGCCGATTTAAAAAATAATTTGAATGTGTCCGTCTGTATTTCAAAAGTATCAAACTGCCTGGCTCATGAAAAATTGTAAAGATATGGGTCTAATCTACTACTACTTCTGATTTTCTTCCACTGGGCGAATACATCATGTTGTAACACAGCCTGTGAAACCGGGGCCTCCGCAGGCCCGAATTTAAAAATTCACAACTCTGCCACTGATGGTCCTAGCCCCACCAAAATTTACAGGCATCTCCCATTCCCTGAGCCCTTTCGAACCAGCCCAGGCATGGCCCAGTATGACCTCACCTCGACCTCACCTCGGCCCGTTATTCGCCTCCAAAACCCCTGTGTGAGCGCTGCTTGCTGAAAACTTTTAATATGAACCCTGGCTCGAGCCAGCATTTAAAAATTCAGAACTTGGCCACTGATGGCCCTAGCCCCGCCAAACTTTACAGGCATATCCCTCTCCCCAAGACCTTTCGAACAAGTCCAGGCTCAGCCCAGTCCGACGGCAGGAATAAGTGTTGCTCACGGAAAACTTTAGCATAAGCCCTGGCTCCAGCTGCTTGTGCACGTGGGGATTTAAAAATTCATACCTGAGTCACCGAAGGTCCTAGCCCCGCCAAAAGTTATAGACACCTCCCTCTCCCCGAGTGGCTCGCTAAATAAGACAATAATAATAATAATAATGCACATTATTCACTGTTTTTATTGCACAATGCAGTTAAACGAGTCTTTTTAGGGTTGACAGTATCTCTAATCAGTTGATTTAAGAGTTCAGTTTACATTAAACTTGGCAGTACAGTTATTAGGTTAAGTGCCAAACTGCCAATCAGTGGTAATGTTATGTGCATTTTTTTTTATTCATAATAAGAATGATAGGTTATATGCTTTGTAGGATGTAGATTTATATTTGAAGAGTTTTTATTTTCTTCTATTTTCTAAGTTCTAGTCCAACAGATTTTAGTGTGAATGCTAAATAATCTGATCATGTCTAGTTTTGTCATTTGGTTACAAAGTTACTTGGAATCTCGTACTCAATTTTAACTTTATGTAAGAATAGTTTTATTGTTAATAATGTTCTTATTATAAACATGGTATAACAAATAGTCATTGTTGACCCATAACAATTCATGAGTGGTGTTATAATACCTGTATACGAGTACCAGTAAGTTCTAACCAACTGGATCATCCTTGAGCCCCCCATACTCCTCCCCCCCCGACATGGAACTGACCAGTGTGTGCTACTGTTTTCTTGGCTATAACTTTGAACCATGGTTTTCTTGAATCTTCTGACATTCTCTTGTAAGTTGTATTCAATTTGGGGTGTAATTAGCAACTAATGTCTACTGTAATTTGGCCTTTGAAGATCACAATGTGTCTGGAAATAGCGGAGAAGCCATCTCCAGGCATCTAAAGCCCCTTCAGCTTCCTGACCTCTAAAGTGGGCCCCGGAACCCCAGCTGCATTGTTCTAGGCCTTTGGCCCATCATTCGGACATGATGAAATTTGGACGGACGGACATCATTTCAGAATTGTTTAAGCGTCTGCTTAAAATTCCTTATTTTCCACACTGCAGAATGATTTGTCGTCTTGCCCCTTGCTCCTCTTCTTCCTCTTTGACCTCTTCTGTCTTCTTCCTTCATGTCTGTATAGATCCATGGCCCTTTTATCTCCATCTTGAACTTCTGAGTCTTTTTTTTTTTTAAACTCTTCGTGTTTCCACCTAGCGAACTGTGTGAAATTTGAGTTGAAGCTGTAATGAATTGAAGACTTGATCTGTATTGATACTGAAACCTAGGTTCACCTGCTACATCCTTCTCAATCACTGCTCCTCTGCAAGCTATAAAATGTGTAAAGGTTATACCAAAATACTATTTCTAGTTGGAATCTTAAAATATTTGGACTGCAGTAGTCATTGTAACATGCCTGCATGAGATAAACCTGGAGTGACATTTACTTTGAGGTTCCCTCTAGACTCTGTACAGTAAGTGTGGTGGTTGCCCCTTAGGAATTTGACTGGTCGTGCTATTTGCTTAATAAAAGGCTAGTAAAATATGATTTTCTAACAGGGCTTGGAGGAACCCCAGACCATGTTAGGGGTGTACACTGACCTCAAGCTTCCAGACAGAGGGAAGTCCTGCTGGGTCAAAATTAAGCACATTCGCACCCCTAAAGAGGTAGTGCATGGATACCTTCACAGATATTATTAATGAAAAGTGTTATGTTCCTCATTGTTGTTTTGGGCCTCTTGTAGGTTTTTTTGAGTGTGCTGGATCCACCAGTTTGTGAACAAGAACAGGAGTCTCGAGACGAAGCCCTGAGCCAAGTGAACAATGACATTGACACTTTACCCCTGCTGACAGACTTCCCTATTGGTACCTTGATTGTCATGTATGTGTTTGTTTTTGTTTGTTTGTTTAATATGGCCATGTTTGTCTTTAGAGGGTCCTTGTCTAGCCGAGTATAGTGATCGTAAATATTACCGTGCAAAGCTGCTTGGCTTTTCTCAGCTCTACCCCAGCATCCAGCTTCTTGTGAGACATGTGGACTTTGGCTCAGATGACATTTTGCCATTAAACAAGTAAGGGCTTTTCATCACATTCTATGCACATTCGTTCATAGTTATGGATAAATATTCTACTTGAATACATAAAATAATTAAATACAATAAGAAATCGACTGTTGCTTTTAAGAGATTCCATATGCTTGCTTGTTACTTGAGCTCATGGATTGAAAATTATCATCAGTCTGTGATGTGTGTTTGTGGCAGGCTACGATGTCTTCCTAAGACACTGCTTTGTTTCCCATGTGAGGCGATGTGTGTTCAGCTGGCAGGCTTCAAAGCCGCGCGTCTGTGTCAAGAGTTGGAGCGCATTCCCTATCGGCCAGAGTGGAGCATGAAGGCCATGCTGGAGATGATCGACCTGCTGCATGGAAAATTGCGCGCTGTGGTGAGGGTATGGGAACATATTATAATGTCTGTCCATCCATCTGTCTTCTACCACTTATCTGGATCTGGGTCGCGGGGGTAGTAGCCTAAGCAGAGCAGCCCAGACTTCCCTCTCCCCGGCCACCTTCATCAGGTCTTCCGGGGGAATACCGAGGTGTTCCCAGGCCAGCCGAGAGATATAATCTCTCCAGCGTGTCTTGGGTCTGCCCCAGGATCTCTTCCCGGTGGGGCATACCCAGAAAACCTCCCTTGGGAGGCTTCCAGGGGGCATCTTAAGGTGCCTGAACCACCTCAGTTGACTCCCTTTCGATGTGGAGGAGCAGTGGTTCTACTTAGTCTCTCCCGAATGACCAAGCTTCTCACACTGTCTCTAAGGGAGAGCCCAGCCACCCTGTGGGAAAAAAAAACAACTAATTTCTACCGCTTGTATCTGCGATCTCATTCTTTCGGTCACCTACCCATAGCTCGTGACCATAGGTGAGAGTGAGAACATAGATGGACCAGTAAATTGAGAGCTTTGCCTTTTGGCTCAGCTCTCTCTTCACCACCACAGACTGGTTTAGCGTCCGCATCACTGCTGCCCCGATCCGACTGTCCAACTCCCGCTCCCCCTTACCCTCAATTGTGAACAAAATTCCGAGATACTTAAACTCCTCCACTTTAGGTAGCAACTCCCCCCTGGCCCGGAGTAGGCATTCCACTTGTTTCCAGCTGAGTGCCATGGCCATGGACTTGGAGGTGCTGATCCTCATCCCAGCCACTTCGCACTCGGCTGCAAACCATCCTAGCGCATGCTGTAAGTCACAGATTGATGAAGCCAACAGGACCACATCATCCACAAAAAACAGACGTCCTCCTGCTGCCACCAAACTGGACACCTTCCACCCCTTGGCTGTATCTAGAACTTCTGTCCATACAAGTTATGAACAGAACCGGTGACAAAGGGCAGCCCTGGCGGAGTCCAACATGCACCGGGAACTAGTCCAACGTACTGCCGGCAATTCGAACCAAACTCCTGCTCCGGTCATACAGGGACCGAATGGCCCACAGTAGTGGGCCCTGAACCCCATACACTCGAAATACACCCCCCCAGAGCACCACAAGGGGCATGGTCATAAGCTTTCTCCAGGTCCACAAAACACATGTAAAACGGTTGGGTAAACGCCCATGCACCCTCCAGTAGCCTTACAAGGGTAAAGAGCTGGTCCAGTGTTCCACAACCAGGATGAAAACCGCATTGCTCCTCCTGAATCTGAGGTATGACTATTGGCTGGACTCTCCTCTCCAGCACCCCAGCATAGGCTTTCCCAGGGAGGCTGAGAAGTTGGAACACACTCTTTGGTCCCCCTATTTAAAAAGGGGGACCACTACTCCAGTCTGCCAACCCAGAGGCACTGTCCCTGACCTCCATGCAGTGTTGAGGCGTGTCAGCCAAGACAGCCCAACAACATCCAGTGCCTTCAGGAACTCAGGACGAATCTCATCCACCCCCAAAGCCTGGCCACCAAGGAGCTTTTTAACCACCTTGGCAACCTCAGCCCCTGTGATGGGAGAGTCCTTCCAAGCACTCTCAGACTCTGTGTCCTCAGACAACATGAAGGTGGGATTGAGGAGATCCTCAAAGTATTCCTTCCACCCTCAGATGATGTCCCCAATTGAGGTCAACAGCACTCCATCCTCACTGTAAACAGTAGAGACAGAGCACTGCTGTCCCTTCCTGAGCCACTGGATGGTTTGCTAGAATCTCTTCAAGGCTGACTGAAAGTCACTTTCTATGGCCTCACCAAACTCCTCCCACACCCGAGTTTTTGCTTCAGTGTCTGCCAGAGCCGCATTCTGCTTGGCCTTTCGGTATCGGTCAGCTGCCTCTGGAGATCCACAGGCTAACCAAGCCTGATAGGACTCCTTCTTCAGCTTGATGGCTCCCCTCACCACAGATGTCCACCACCGGGTTTGGGGATTACCGCCACGACAGGCACCAACAACCTTGCAGCCGCAGCTCTGCATGGCCACCTCAGTAGTGGAGGTGTGGAACATGGTCCACTCAGACTCAATGTCCCCATCCTCAGTTTAGATTAGATTTGATAAAACTTTATTGATCACTTTGGGCGTATTCCCTCAGGGAAATTAAGATCCAACGGACGGGAGCCTCCGCCAGACGTTCCCAGCAAACCCTCACTACTCGCTTGGGTCTGCCCAGTCTGTCTGGCCTCCTCCCCTGCCATCTGATCCAGCTTGCCACCAGGTAGTGTTCAGTTGACAGCTCTGCTACCCTCTTCACCCAGGTGTCCAAGATGTACGGTCATAGATCAGATGAAACGACTACAAAGTCAATCATCGATCTATGGCCTAGGGTGTCCTCGTGCCATGTGCAGTTATGCACACCCTTATGTTCAAACATGGTGTTCGTTATGGCCAAACTGTGCATGGTACGGAAGTCCAACAACTGAACACCACTTGGGTTCAGTTCGGGCAGGCCGTTCCTCCCAATCACACCCCTCCAGGTCTTACTGTCATTGCCCATGTGAGCATTGAAGTACCCCAGTAAAACAATGGGGTCCCCTTATGGTGCACTGTCTAGCACCCTACTCAAGGATTCCAAGAAGGCCGGGTACTCTGAACTACCATTTGGCGCATAAGCGCAAATGACAGTCAGAGACCATTCCCTGACCCGAAGGCGCAGGGAAATGACCCTCTCATCCACTGGGGAAAACTCCGAAGTTAGCGTGCCGACCTGGGGGGCTACCCCACCCCTGCCTGCGCCGCTCACCCTTGGCAACTCCAGCATCAAAGAGAGTCCAACCCATTGGTTCCAGAGCCCAAGCTATGCATTGAGGTGAGCCCAACTATATCTAGTCAATACCACTCAACCTTGCGCACAAGCTCAAGCTCCTTTCCCACCAGAGAGGTGACATTCCATGTCCCAAAAGCCAGTTTTGCCAGCCGGGGATCAGTACGCCAGAGCCTCTACCTTTGGCTGTCACCCGATCCACAGTGCACCGGACCCTTACAGAACCTCCTGCAGGTGGTGGGTCCGCAGGAGAGTGGTTCCGTGTTGCTCATTTGGGCTGGGCCTAGCCGGGCCCCACGGATATAGGCCTGGCCACCAGGTGTTCGCCGGCGAGCCCCTCCCCAGGCCTGGCTCCAGGGTAGGGCTCTGGTATCCCTCCGGTATCCCTGGTCCAGGCAAGGTTACTTGGATACCTGTTTTTCCTTTCATAAGGATCCTTTTGAACCATGTTCCATGGGCAGTAAAACAGCCCCAAAGCATGATGAGCCTACCACCACTACCAGCTGGTGCAGTGTCCCTCTGTACATTGTGGTCAAGCAACTCAATCTTTGACTCATCTGACCATACAGCTATCCTCCAGAATGCTTTTTCTTTGTCCATGTGGTCAGCTTCAAAGTTTAGTTAAGATTGAAGGTGTCAATTTTGGAACAGGGGGTTATTTCTTGGATAGCAGCCTCTTAGTCCATAGTGATATATAAAACTCCCTGAACTGTAGACAGTGCTCCATCAGGTTCCAGTTCATGGCAGGGCTGTGACATGGTGGTTAATTGGTTGTTCCTGACCATCTGAACAAATTTCCTTTCAGCTGAGGATGGCAGTTTGGGTTTTCTTGAAGCAAAGTGGCTTGACAAAGTGACTACACCTCCCAGTAATGTACGTACAATTGTTTGAACTGATCTTGGGATCTGCAGTTGTTTAGAAATGGCTCTAAGTGACATCCCCGAGTTGTGTACATCTGCAGTCCTCTTTCTCAGATCTGCACTGAGCTCCTTGGACTTTCCCATTTTACTGTGTGTTGGTTAATCCAATGAGTGCTGTAAACAAACCCTTTTTATGAAGGCACAGAGAAGCTACCAGCATGATTGTACAGCATGCGTTTTTAATTTAAACAAACAAACTAGAATCTGGTGCACAAGTTTAATTTTCTTTGGGTTTTCTGAAATCAACACATGGTCAAAATTATACATACAGGATCAAAAATTTATATACACTCAGTTGATTAATTCAGAGGTGCTGAAATGTCCAAACTGCCTCTTATCTCGGTCAGTCATGATCACTAACAGGAAGTTAAGACACCTTGGCAAGATAAGAGACATTTTGGACATTTCAGCACCTCTGAATTAATCAACTGAGTGTATATAAATTTTTGACTCTGTATGTATAATTTTGACTCTGTGTTGATTTCAGAAAACCCAAAGAAAATTAAACTTGTGCACGAAATTCTAGTTTTTTTTTTTAATTAAAGACGTATGCTGTACAATCATTCTGCCACAGAAAAAGAAGAGTTCAAATAAATTACTGAAAGCCCAAATATTGCCATGACATTCATATCCAAGATGACATGTCGCTGTATGTAAATTTCTGACCACAATGCATGAACACTTATGATGAGAGAGAGGGAGATGTGCAGATACAGAACCCACAAAGGTAGAGAAGTGAAAAGAGGCCTTCTGAGAACCAGGTGACAGTTAGTCAAAGCAAAATAGCTGCAACTCTAAGAGGAGGGGTGAATATCTGTTAAGTCTATTGATAATCTATTTGACCCCTGTTTATTGTATATGGAGTCAGTGTGTGCCAATTTGAGAGAAACTACCCCTGTGGCATTTTTACTTTGGTGAACAGTAATTAATCCCATCCATCTTAAGGAATCGCTTTATCCTGTGCCTGGATACAAGAACGAATACACCCTGGATGGAATGCCAGTATACAAACCTTCACACATTATTCTACCCCGAGGTAGGAATCAGGGTTTCCAACCCACCCATTGGTATATTTTTGAGAGGTGGGAGGAAACCAGAGAGCCCAAAGGAAACCAACATGGCCCCGGAGAAACCATTTCCCACACTGACAGTAACCTGAGCTCAGGATTGAACCGAGGACCCTGTAGCTGTGATACAGCAGCACTACAACGCTGTATCACCAGGCTGCCATTTTGAGGAACAGTGACTATTTAATTTTGAATCTACCATCCCAGCAAACACTGCATACTTCCAGTTGGAAAGAGATGTTATGTACTCCACAAACATACACGCAGCACAAAAGTGACGGTGCATGTTTGCATTCAGTTGCAGAGGTATTTCTGTTTCCTCATTGTTTGCACATCATGCTTTCTGTAGGCATCGGAGCCCATTAAGGGTTAAACTGCAAAGCGGATCTTGTGGATGACGAATAATGATCACTGACTAATAAGCTGGGAATTTATTATTACATAAATCAGATGACACTCTAAGCACTTAGCATCATGGCAGTAATGCCAAATCGACATTATTTATTATTGATGGCGAATAAAATCTCTATCAAGGCAGAGTGAGATCTGACCTGGCAGAGTCGGATCTCAAAAGAACTGTGCCGAGGCTCTTGGACCTTCTCACTGAAGTGACGTAGGTAGACATAGGAGACTTCTGATGGACACCGGTGGAAACGGCGATTGTGTCTTGGCTGTCCAGTTGTGATCCGACTTGCACAAGAGGCATCTTAAAACCAAATGTAAACAGGGCGGTGGCACGGTGGTGTAGTGGTTAGCGCTGTTGTCTCACAGCAAGAAGGTCCAGGTTCGAGCCCCGTGGCCAGTGAGGGCCTTTCTGTGTGGAGTTTGCATGTTCTCCCCG
>JAODJS010000028.1:19399405-19414505 GCA_027576325.1 Sciades assimilis | reverse complement strand
GTAGTGATCTTGATAATATTACGAGCGAAGTTTGATGATATATCGAGCCTTATTTGTATTTTAAATCTAGCAATGATTCTGACATGCTGCCCATAGGGTTACGCTGTGGCATTCTCGCTGTATGGAGCAAACATGGCGTCCATGATTCGAGTTGGCCGAACTCTCTTATACACGGCTCTGCGACCCTGTAGCATCTGCTGCACAGGCCGCGCTCAGCTCTGCTTCTCTGTCCAAATGAGCTGAGCGTCATAAACTCGGGTGGATGGATGGATGGATGTCTGGTTCAGATGGAGATGTGTACAGCTGTGATTAGATTGGATAAGATATTACTGGAGTGGATGTTTAGATATGTATGAACAGCTTTATCTGTATGAATGTATTAATGGTATTTGTTTGAATGGATGGATCAATGTTAGGATTCCTAATTTGCAGTTCACCTGGAGCAAAAATGCCAGATTGCACAGATGTTCTTCAGCTAACTCAATGTGTTTGTGTCCTTTTCTCGATTCAGCAGTGTCCCCTGACTCCAAGCTAAATTTCTCCCTACAGAGACCAATAAAGTTACCTTCCATTACATACTTCATCTTACAGCGACTCCTGCGTACATCAGTTACGTCTCCACCACTGTTCTGCCCTCAGGCTGGCTGAAGCCAGGTTTCATCCACACTTGATTTCTGGTTTAAAAAATTTTAATGAGTTCTTAACTCTGCCATTTGCTATCAAATGTCGAGTGTTCCATTATAACCTCTTTGGTGGAGGTAATGTTTTCAGTAGCGTTGGTTTGTTAGCTGTAGATGGTAGAAGAGAGCAACTGGACCTGCTTGAAGACGTTTCTTTTCTCATCCAAAAGGCTTCAGTTCTGTCTGACTAATAGGGAGTATCAGGTATTTATCCTCTCGTGGATGAAAAGCTCATCTAAGGGCCCGTCCACACGAGTACGCGGCCTCATCCAATACAATTTTGAAAAAAATCTCCGTAAACACAGCCCTGTTTCAATTCACTGGAAACAACCCAAAATGCTGTAGTACATGTACCAGGCCTGTATGTGATGTGACACCTCCACACCAATACACTAAAACCAGAAGGGAAACCATGGAGCATGCGCATAAGTGTCACATGCTGTTTACAAAACAAGCTCGTAACACGAGAAGTTTTGTTGCTCCTCGCAGTAATATAAAAGCAGAAGGTTTTGCTGTAGGAGCTGTAATAGCTGTTTCTGCAGTACGAGCACAAGCCTGTAGTCCGCCATTATGACGCGTCTAGCAGTGGCGGCTGAGGTTAGAGGCAGGGCTTATGTCATTGTTTCTAAAAAAATCTGCTTTGCCATCCAGACAATACCGGGCTATCTGGCATTTTAGGTTTTTCCCACTCTGGGACCCGTCTTCAAAAAATACCGCTTTCTCACCTCGAAAAAGCCAGATCCGTCTGGACACGAGCCCGAAACAAAGCATTTATGCAGATTTGACAAAAACGTGCTCGTGTGGACGGGGCCAAAGGTGTTGCCGAGTCCTCCTGTTGGTGTGGGTCACTGGGGGCTGGTTGTGAACAGCTGTGTGACCCACACCCACAGGAGGACTCAATGATGCCTTAGATGAGCTTTTCATCCATGAGAGGATAAATACCTGATACTCCCTGTTACGACCCAGCTCAAAGGGGTATTAAGTAACAACTAGATGGGAATGGTAATAAACAAAGGACTTTTATTAATTGAAAATTCAAATTGTTATAACAAAAGGAGGAGGGGTAAACGGGAACAAAGGGCAAAAGAGTGCCGTTTAAAAGAACAAATAAATATAACAGAACTCCAAACAGAGCCTATACTAATGTTCTCAAACCGGGAAACAAACCTCGCTGTCTAATTCAGCAGTCGATAACCAAAAAACCCCCACAAACAGCAGCCCTAACGAGTGCAACGAACAGAAAATCATCTCAAGTGAATGCAATCAGTGCTACAGCTAAACTAATCCCTGCCCAGTCCCAAAACTATTCTACAGACCTCCACACTCCTGAACGAGTTAACCACTCTTACCATGGACAAGTCTGAAACAATACGAGCTTACAATCAACACGATTCATACAAACCGCCCAGAGACCATGCCATAGAAGAACCTTTTTCAGGGCTTCAAAGAACAATTTATTGAATGGTTCTTCAAAGATTTCATTTTAGTTCCATAAAGCACCTTCACAAAAGGTTCTTCGAAGAACCTATTCTTAGAAGGATCTTCAAAGAATCAGTGAATCTCATTCATCAAAGAACGATTTCAGGTTCATTTTACACAGCCCTTGATTTTATTTTTATTTTTTTACTCAATCTATGCTTTTGAAGAAAGACTGACATGCTTAACACTGTCATTTTTATGTTTATTTAAAATTGTTTAGGTCATTACAGTAATATAGATGGGCACAGCCAAAATAGCAATTTTATTTGGATACAAACAGGTGTGAACACACCAAGTTTTATGAGCAGCTGATCCAAGTGTTATGAACTGATTACAACATGCACACCTGCACTACCACACTGATCAGTCAATTGTATTTTACACACGGGTGCGAACACACAAATATCCAACCCTAATCTGAAGTCCCAGCAAGACAACAGTCCACCAGTCAAGATCTCAAACTACACTCCTACTTAATTTAGGGTAGAAGATCCAGAAATGTTGAACTGGAGTGTGAATATCACATTTTTAAATATATTTTAAAAACTTCAATGTCTTCTAAATGCCAAAGATTGTCCAGATAATTATGTAAAGCAAAGTAGCCTAAGCTATTAGCATCAGCTCAGAAGAAACTGCAAGACACTGGAAAAGTATGTGGCAGCATAATATCTACAGTACATGGTATATTTTTAAGGAAGAAATACAGAATATAACCTTATCCAGATCATGTATGTAAGCCCTTGGCCCTAACTTGTCAGCCTGAACGATTAGCTCTATACAAAGGCAGTCTGCCTGTGGTGCCAGTTGCCTCACACCAAATCACATTTTTACTGTTAATAAAATGCAATGTTTTAGACATGAAAAGCCTCCTGTTTTCCTGCCATACATGTTTGAAATTACGTGGCCTTCCTTCAACCAGAGCAGAGCACGTTGCTTGCACAAGGGCATGCTATTTGAGATGCTTTGCTAAGATGAACTCTCCCTGCTAGGACCAATGTCGTATCAAGCATCTCGGTACTTATATAAAATATATTACACACACAACCCTACTCTGATAGCAAGCTGTCACCCAGCACACACACATCACTGGAGTGAATTGAATAGTTTGAACTGTTGGAGGAACACGAGTTTATCAGAAAGACGAAGGCCTTGAGAAAGCCCATTTGTCTTTCTGATTTGTTTTGGATAATGGACTTGGCAGACATGGAAAATAGTAAAATAATTGGCCAAGGCCAAACTGACATCTCCGAGCCATCCTTCACTGTTCTGTCTGTGCTGGTCAGGGAGTTGGTGCCGGTCATCACAATGGTGGGTGTGTGAGAAATGGGTTCCTGTAAAATTAGACTGCATGTGTAACAGGTTAGAATGATCACCTGGGTCCTGGTAGCTCCTCTTCCTCTTTCCTGTTTGATGGAGGTAGGTTGGGTGACATTAGCTAATAATCGATCTGATAGAATATTAATATTCAAAAGTGTCATCTACAAGTTTAATTGCGCTCATTTTGTCTGTATATATTCCATGTACTTTATTTTTGGGTTATTTTTGTGAGATGACTTTTCTAAAAGTACTGTTTTTCTGTCTCGCCGCATGTGGGGACGAGCCCGGCAGGGGATTCCAGCTATGTTTAGGTAGGCAAGACTAGCTTAACTAGCTGTGACACTGTTTGTCTGGTTTTTGGCTGTTTTAGGAGTTGGAGGTGTGCTTGCATTGAGGACCAACATTTTCGTTTTGTTTGCTTATGTGCAGGTGTGCCATGTTTTATTATTTAATCTAAATGCATACACTTTGCCTGTTTGATATCTGTATGGATAGAGGAGTTGGAGGTGTGCTTGCATTGAGGACCAACATTTTCGTTTTGTTTGCTTATGTGCAGAGAGGGAGAGAGAGAGAAAATAAAGCTCCAGCAAATAATTTCGTTTGGGTCTTCGTTTTTTAAAAAAAAACACAACGCAGAAGTCCACCACCGGTTACAATGGTGCCGTCGACCCTTGGTTCCCCGATCTACGCTCGCTAGATCACCGGACTGCTGCTGCTGGAGCTACCGCTGCCATCGCAGCTGCTAGTGTCTGCTAGTTCTCCCGCTAGCATCCTCCATTCCGACTAGACTGTCTGCTGGAAAGCGATCGCGCAGCTGTATTTATACTGTGGTTTGTGCGTAAGGTATTTACGTCACGTAATGTTTTAGTTTTTAGCATTCTAAGCCCTTTGAACATTCTAAAGTCTATCGCTGTTTTGGAAGCGTTTTCTGTTTATACACGGGACATTTTATGTTGAATATTTCATGGGCAACTGTGTGTAAGAACCTGTAAACTGAAGCCTAGTACCAGTGTTACGTTTTCATATGAGAATTAAGCCTTCTCCTTATCTAGTGATATATTTAAGTTTCTCTTTTGAACGGTATATTTTTCTGTCTGCATAATCACTCCAGTCAGAATGTCACTGTCCAGAATGAATGGTGTTTATGTGTCTCATGGGTTTGGGAGAGGTTGCACTATGAGTTCAGAGGGAGAGGCCAGTTATCACAGGGTAGGCCAGTCAGCTCTGGGACCAGTAGCATGCTCCACTCCTACCACCCACGTAGTCAGAAACACACCAGGGCAGGTGGCAAACACCAATACTGATGATTATCCTATTATCAGACATACAGAGCAGGCACATGACATTAACAATACAATGCATGATATGCCTAGCAATCATGCAGCCCCAGTACATGCTACACAGACCTGCTCAGGGGGGTGCTTAGATGCCTCCAGACTAAATGTGGTTGTCCAATCAGATGTTAAACCACCCCCATTCTTCAGAGGTGACCACACTGACACATGCACTGTCCATGAATGGGAAGATTTGATGCAGAGTTACCTGCGCAGACGTAAGTGCAGCACTGCTGAGAGTTATGATGTGATAGCAAGCAGACTGATGGGGAAAGCCAGGGACATTGTGAAGGTTTCACTGCGTAGCAGCCCAGAAATTGACCCCTATAGCTGTCCTGCGGCTGGTTTTGACATACTGAAGCAGAATTTCAGCGAGCTTCCTTACTCTGGCATGCCTATGGCAGACTTTTATAGCACACTTCCGAAAACAGGTGAGAGTGCACTTGATTACTGGGTGCGGTTAAACAAAGCCATTGATGTTGCTGATGAGTGCCTCCGCAGGCGGGGTAAATGTGTTGAAGACATGAGTGCTGAGGTCGTAATGATGTTTGTTACTCACTGCCCAGACCCTCACCTTGCCCTGTCTTTCAAAAGCAAACCAGCTGGGAAATGGACAGCCTCAGAAGTCCAGGAGCGTTTGGATGACCACCAGAGAGATATACGACGTGGGGCTTCAGTGTGTCAGCTTTCTCCTCCCACTTACAGTTCTGGTCAAGTGGCCATCACTCAGTCCACTGCACAGTTCAACAGCTCATATGTGCAGTCACAGGCAAGTCATCCTTCGCTTCACCAGGCGCCCGCAGCTGTGCCACTCACTGTGAATCATGCAGAGGAAGAGCCAAGTATGCGAGAGGTGATAAGCATGCTGAATAAAGTGATCACACTGTGCTCTGCTCCCCAGTCAGTGTCACGCCAAATGCAGCCTCAGCAGCATCAGCGTCAGCCCCAGCGACAGCAGACGCCTCAGCCACCACTGTCCTCACCTTGCCGTGTGTGCAGCAGTGCTGACCACTCCACCTTCAGCCACTGCAGGCTACTGAAACTCTGCCGCCACTGCTTCCAGCCTGGTCACTTTAAGAATGCCTGCCCAAATGTGTCTCGTCCAGCGGCAGCGTCCACGCAGCCCAACTGCATGTCGTCAAACTAGAGGCCCCACGCTGTGAGAGGGCAAGCGTGGGTGATGGTACAGCCCTCACTAGAGAACCAGATCTGCTTTCAATCTACAGTAACAACTGCCAGCTTTTGCCAGCAGGACAGGTGCCGATTCTCATCAGTTCACAGAGACTTGAAGGATCAAGCGAGCTGTTTTATACACCAGTGCTGGTAAGTGGCAATGTCACTTTGAGAGGAATGCTAGACTCTGGCTCCATGTCTTGTACACTCAGTGAAGAGGCAGAGAAGAAACTTCAGTCTGCTGGTGTCTTGCCCAGTGCTCAGTTAATCCCTGGAAATGTGGTGCTTGTGGGCTGTGGTGGCATGACAACGTATCCGAAGTGTTTCTATGACCTTGAAATTGAAGTGTACGAGTCAAAGTTTATTGTACCTACTCTAGTTGTTCCAGGCCAGCGAGATGACTTCATAATTGGCACAAATGTGATAAAGTCCGTTCTTCAAAACATGAGAAGCAAAAAGGAATACTGGGAGCTGATTTCATCCAAGAGCAGTGATCCTAACTGTGAGCGTTTTCTGGAGCTGCTGAGCTGTGTGTCACGATGGGAAGGCCCAGGTGAGTGTGACAAAGTTGGAACTGTGAAGCTGGTGCACAGTGTTACACTCCTCCCACAGCAGGAACACCTAGTGTGGGGCAGACTTCCTAGTGATGTTCCTGTGTCACCTGGTAGCACCGCAATTGTTGAGCCCGCCTCAGCTCGTTCTGCTCCAAGAAATATTTTAGTTGGAAAACTCGTCACTGCCATGTGGGGCGATCGCTGGGTCCCAATGAAGATTCTTAATCCAACACTGAAACCCATCACTTTGCGGCATAATGCTAAGATAGCTGATGTGTCATCATGCCTAGCAATGGAGGACTTGAATATTACTCAAGGACTGTCTCAGACTCAGGATGCAGCTTCTAGCCCAGCGCCATCCAACAGCATGCCCACTGACCTTGCCCAGGAGATGAAAAAAGCTGGGTTGAGTGATATTGACTTGGACGGCTGTGAAGTTTCTCCTGCTGACAAAGCCAAGCTGGCGAACCTGCTCTTAGAGTACAGTGACATCTTTTCAAAAGACTCTCTTGACTGTGGAAAGGCCAAAGACTTTGTTCACAAGATTCATCTCTCAGATGACCGTCCTTTCCGACTTCCCTATCGGCGCATCCCACCAGCGCATTATCACAAACTAAGACAAGTACTGAATGACATGGAGGAGCGTGAAATCATCAGAAAGTCGGTGAGTGACTGTGTCCCCACTAGTGATGGTCTGGAAAAAGAACGGAGACCTGCGTATCTGCACAGACTTCAGGTGGTTGAACGCAAGGACCATTAAAGATGCTCATCCTCTTCCCCATCAGTCTGACTGCCTTGCTACGCTTGGGGGCAATGCTGTTTTCAGCACAATGGACTTGACATCCGGCTTCTACAATGTCCCCCTGCATGTAGCTGATAGGAAGTTCACTGCTTTTACCACTCCATTAGGGTTGTATGAATATAACCGCTTGCCTCAAGGCCTATGTAACAGTCCAGCATCCTTCATGAGGATGATGCTGAGTATCTTTGGTGACTTGAATTTTTCTAGCCTTGTGTTACCTTGATGATCTGCTGTCTTTTGCACCTTCTGTCAACGAGGGGCTAGAGTGTCTGAGGACTGTTTTCAGCTGGCTGAGGGCCAACAACCTCAAGCTGTCACAGAAGAAGTGCTACTTCCTGAGGCGGTCAGTTAAATTTTTGGGGCACATAGTGGACAGCAATGGAGTCTCTGTGGATCAGGAAAAAGTAGCTGTGATCTCATCTTTTGAGAAAACAGACCTGATGGAAGCAGATGGCGGCACACCGTCCCAGAAGAGGATACGGTCATTTTTGGGCATGGTCCTGTATTAACATTTCATTGCCAGCTGTTCCTCCATTGCAAAGCCTCTGTTTAGTCTGACTGCTGGCACCAAGCGTAGGGGCAGGACAAGAAAGAAAGGAAACTGTGGCACGTTTCATCAGCTAACTCCACAGGACTGGACGAGAGCTTGTGACAGTGCTTTTGCAGAGCTGAAGAACGCTTTGGTCAGCTGTGTGGTTCTCGCCCATCCAGACTTTGACAAGCCTTTTATCCTCTCCACTGATGCGTCTCTTGATGGCTTAGGCACTGTTCTCTCACAAGTCCAAGATGGCGATGACAGAGCGAGGCCTGTAGCATTTGCAAGTAAGTCACTCAGCCGGAGCCAAGTCAACTACCCTGCACACAGACTAGAATTTTTAGCGCTGAAATGGGCAGTGTGTGACAAGTTCAGCCACTGGCTCAAGGGCAACCAGTTCACAGTCTGGACGGACAACAATCCCCTCACATACATCATGACAAAGCCGAGGCTAGATGCCTGTGAACAGTGCTGGGTGGCGAAGTTGGCCCCGTATAACTTCAAGATCAAGCATGTTTCAGGCAGGTTGAACATTGTTGCTGATGCATTGAGCAGAGACCCCTTCGTCAAGCCACTGAGCCAGCGGCTACTTTCAGAGCCATACACAGAACTGCTTAAGTGTGCAAGTAATGTTGAGGATGGATTCGTCCAGGATGTTTTCCGTTTAACCAGCCAGCCCCAAGCGCTGACCTGTATGACTGGGTCTTCAGCCAGCTCTCATTCGTCTCTCTCTGAGGATGAGGTCTCACTGGTGCTTGAAAGTCACAGTGATTGGGAATCTGCGTCACAGCTCAGGGCTATGTCTGTGGTGGAGCACCTGTCCGATGTGGTTCCTGTTGGCCAGCCTGCTCTGCCTGCCATGTCACTGCAGGAGTTACAGTCTTACTAGCGGCGTGACCCATCCATCGCAGCTGTCTTGCCTTATGTGGAGAGAAAACGGAGGCCATCTTTCCGTGAACGCTGTAAGGAAAGTCAGTCTACTCTACAGCTGTTACGACACTGGGAGAAACTGAGTCTGCAGAACGGTGTCCTGTATAGAGTCTGTAAGGACTCCCTGACAAACCACAAGCGATTTCAGTATGTGCTGCCTGAAGCACTGAAATGTGACGCTCTGGCTGGAGTCCATGATCACGCTGGTCATCAAGGTCAGGCCCGCACACTCCATCTGGCCCGCCAACGGTTCTTCTGGCATGACATGGAGAGGGAGGTCCGTGACTATGTCAAGAAGTGTGGCAGATGTGTACTGAGCAAGACACCTGAACCAGCTACCCGAGCCCCACTGGAGAGCATAAAAACCACTGCTCCACTGGAATTAGTCTGCATTGACTTTTGGTCTGCAGAGGATCACAACAACAAGTCTGTTGATGTTCTTGTAATCACGGACCATTTCACAAAGCTAGCCCAAGCATTTCCTTGTCGGGACCAGACAGCAAGAAAAGTAGCTAGGACGCTGTGGGACAAGTTTTTTTGTGTCTATGGATTCCCTGAGCACATCCATTCTGACCAGGGAACAAGCTTTGAGAGCGAGCTGATTACAGAACTTCTTCACCTTGCCGGTGTTTCCAAGTCTCACACCACCCCTTATCATCCTATGGGGAATGGAGGGACCGAAAGATTTAACAGGACTCTGGGTAGCATGCTCCGCTCTTTGCCGCCTAGACAGAAACACAAGTGGCCTCAGATGGTCCAGACAATGACGTTCGTTTACAACTGTACAGCCCATGAGACCACTGGCTTTGCTCCTTTTTATCTTATGTTTGGCCGTGTCCCAAGGCTTCCAGTGGACTTGATGTTCCGCAGTGTTTTGTTGGACCACACAGTGAGTGACGATGACGCCTTTGTGGAC
Organism: Sciades assimilis; assembly: GCA_027576325.1. NCBI lineage: Eukaryota > Metazoa > Chordata > Actinopteri > Siluriformes > Ariidae > Sciades > Sciades assimilis. The sequence goes on along the minus strand of JAODJS010000028.1, from coordinate 19,404,785 downwards.
TCTCTGTTGAAAGATCTCAAGTCTGCCATGTCTGTTGCTCAGAAACACACAGAGTCAGAGCAGAAACACCAGTCAGATCAGTACAACAAGAAGGTCAAAGGTCAGTCATTGTCAGTAGGAGATCGAGTGCTGGTGGCGAACAAGGCCTGCCGTGGTAAATGCAAACTAGCAGACAGGTGGGGAGACGCCATCTACACAGTTGTTGCTGCCAAGCCGGCACTCCATGTTTACAGGATTCGTGACAGCCGTGGGAATGAGAAAGTAGTACACCGAAATTTGCTGTTAGAGGTCAACTTTTTCCCGCTGAGTGAAAAGCTGGATGGAAGCTCCACAGAGGATGATAAAGTGGATGCTGATTCTGCCCAGGATGAGTCTCAACCTGTGCATGCAGCTCTCAGTGATGTGGTGTCCGTTTCCCCCTTGGATGACGCTGTCTCTTCTCTGGATGCAGTTGTGGGAGCCCGTACCTCATCATGGGTCTCAGAGCACTCAGATGTTGCTACAGAGCCTGCTGAAGATGTGACTGAAGATCCTGGCTTTGCTGACCCTCCCCCTGAGTCCCCCGTTGAGCATGGTCTGACTGATGCTTCCAGTCACTCTTCACCCAATACACCTACACAACCACAAGCTCCTATTCCACACATTTCACACACGCCACACGCACCTCACACTTCTAGATTTGGTCGAGTTATTAGACCAGTGTGTAGGTTGATTGAATCTATGGTTCAGCTTCAGTCTGTTCTAAATGATGATGTCCCTGAGAGACATGTCATCCATGTTTAAAAAAAAGTGTTTTTCTTTACTGTTTATTGACCCAGTTTTTGAAATGGGTTATATAATGTAGTGCGTTCCTTTTGAATGTGCCTTACTTTCTTTGGTCATTTTCCATCACTGTAGGTAGTGGGCTTTAGTCTATGGGGTGTATACGGCATCCCTGTTTCCTGTAGAGGATTCTAAGACTTGATCAAACTTAGTTTTCTTTTAGCCTCGTAAGGAAGGCAGCTTTTAAAGCTAGAGAGTTTCTAATGGCCTGTGTACAGAATAGATGTTTGCAGATCTTTGTGCAATTCTGAGGGGGTGAGTGTAACAGGTTAGAATGATCACCCATGTCTAAATGTATAATTGCACAACAGATCTAGTTTGTATTATAGTTTTCCTTGATTTGGTACACTGCTATGAGGGTCCTGGTAGCTCCTCCTCTCCCCCCTTGCCTTATCTGTCTCTCTCCCCCCTTCCTCTTTCCTGTTTGATATCTGTATGGATAGAGGTAGGTTGGGTGATATTAGCTAATAATCAATCTGATAAAATATTAATATTCAAAAGTGTCATCTACAAGTTTAATTGCACTCATTTTATCTGTATATATTCCATGTACTTTATTTTTGGGTTATTTTTGTGAGATGACTTTTCTAAAAGTACTGTTTGTTTTTCTGTCTCGCCACATGTGGGGGCTAGCCCCACAGTGGATTCCAGCTATGTTTAGGTAGGCAAGACTAGCTTAACTAGCTGTGACACTATGTTTGTCTGGTTTTTGGCTGTTTTAGGAGTTGGAGGTGTGCTTGCATTGAGGACCAACATTTTCGTTTTGTTTGCTTATGTGCAGGTGTGCCATGTTTTATTATTTAATCTAAATGCATACACTTTGCCTGTTTGATATCTGTATGGATAGAGGAGTTGGAGGTGTGCTTGCATTGAGGACCAACATTTTCGTTTTGTTTGCTTATGTGCAGAGAGGGAGAGAGAGAGAAAATAAAGCTCCAGCAAATAATTTCGTTTGGGTCTTCGTTTTTTAAAAAAAAACACAACGCAGAAGTCCACCACCGGTTACAATGGTGCCGTCGACCCTTGGTTCCCCGATCTACGCTCGCTAGATCACCGGACTGCTGCTGCTGGAGCTACCGCTGCCATCGCAGCTGCTAGTGTCTGCTAGTTCTCCCGCTAGCATCCTCCATTCCGACTAGACTGTCTGCTGGAAAGCGATCGCGCAGCTGTATTTATACTGTGGTTTGTGCGTAAGGTATTTACGTCACGTAATGTTTTAGTTTTTAGCATTCTAAGCCCTTTGAACATTCTAAAGTCTATCGCTGTTTTGGAAGCGTTTTCTGTTTATACACGGGACATTTTATGTTGAATATTTCATGGGCAACTGTGTGTAAGAACCTGTAAACTGAAGCCTAGTACCAGTGTTACGTTTTCATATGAGAATTAAGCCTTCTCCTTATCTAGTGATATATTTAAGTTTCTCTTTTGAACGGTATATTTTTCTGTCTGCATAATCACTCCAGTCAGAATGTCACTGTCCAGAATGAATGGTGTTTATGTGTCTCATGGGTTTGGGAGAGGTTGCACTATGAGTTCAGAGGGAGAGGCCAGTTATCACAGGGTAGGCCAGTCAGCTCTGGGACCAGTAGCATGCTCCACTCCTACCACCCACGTAGTCAGAAACACACCAGGGCAGGTGGCAAACACCAATACTGATGATTATCCTATTATCAGACATACAGAGCAGGCACATGACATTAACAATACAATGCATGATATGCCTAGCAATCATGCAGCCCCAGTACATGCTACACAGACCTGCTCAGGGGGGTGCTTAGATGCCTCCAGACTAAATGTGGTTGTCCAATCAGATGTTAAACCACCCCCATTCTTCAGAGGTGACCACACTGACACATGCACTGTCCATGAATGGGAAGATTTGATGCAGAGTTACCTGCGCAGACGTAAGTGCAGCACTGCTGAGAGTTATGATGTGATAGCAAGCAGACTGATGGGGAAAGCCAGGGACATTGTGAAGGTTTCACTGCGTAGCAGCCCAGAAATTGACCCCTATAGCTGTCCTGCGGCTGGTTTTGACATACTGAAGCAGAATTTCAGCGAGCTTCCTTACTCTGGCATGCCTATGGCAGACTTTTATAGCACACTTCCGAAAACAGGTGAGAGTGCACTTGATTACTGGGTGCGGTTAAACAAAGCCATTGATGTTGCTGATGAGTGCCTCCGCAGGCGGGGTAAATGTGTTGAAGACATGAGTGCTGAGGTCGTAATGATGTTTGTTACTCACTGCCCAGACCCTCACCTTGCCCTGTCTTTCAAAAGCAAACCAGCTGGGAAATGGACAGCCTCAGAAGTCCAGGAGCGTTTGGATGACCACCAGAGAGATCTCCGGCGTGGGGCTTCAGTGTGTCAGCTTTCTCCTCCCACTTACAGTTCTGGTCAAGTGGCCGTCACTCAGTCCACTGCACAGTTCAACAGCTCATATATGCAGTCACAGGCAAGTCATCCTTCGCTTCACCAGCCGCCCGCAGCTGTGCCACTCACTGTGAATCGTGCGGAGGAAGAGTCAAGTATGCGAGAGGTGGTAAGCATGCTGAATAAAGTGATCACACTGTGCTCTGCTCCCCAGTCAGTGTCACACCAAATGCAGCCTCAGCTGCATCAGCGTCAGGCCCAGCGACAGCAGACGCCTCAGCCACCACTGTCCTCACCTTGCCATGTGTGCAGCAGTGCTGACCACTCCACCTTCAGCCACTGCAGGCTACTGAAACTCTGCCACCACTGCTTCCAGCCTGGTCACTTTACCAAAACATTCTATGCCAGAGAACCCTCCAGATCTGCTCCATTCATCCATTATCCATAACAGCTTATCCTGTGTAGGGTTGCGGGCAAGCTAGAGCCTATTCCAGCTGACTATGGGCAAGAGGTAGGGTACACCCTGGACAAGTCACCAGATAACCATAGGGTTGACACAGACAAACAACCATTCACACCCACATCTATGATCAATTTAGAGTCACCAAATAACTTAACCTGCATGTCTTTCACTGTGGGGGAAACCAGAACACCCAGAGCAAACCCATGCAGACTTGGGGAGAACATGCAAACTCTGCACAGAAACGCCCCTGTCAGCCACTGGGCTTGAACTCAGAACCTTCTTGCTGTGAGGCAACAGTGCTAACTACTACATCACCATGCCACCCCAGATCTGCTCTTTTAACTAATAAAAAGCTATTAACAAAAGGCTTGACTAAACAAATGTTTTCAGCCTAAACACTAAAACTGCGTTTGAGTCCCAAACACTACTTGGAACACTGTTCCATAACTGTGGGACTTTGTAAGAAAAGGCTCTGCCCCTGCTGTAGCCTTCACTGTTTAAGGTACCAACAAATAGCTCACACCTTTTGATCCAAGTAGGCATGGTGGGTCATAAAAGACTAGAAGTTTGCTCAGATAGTGTGACATGAGACCATTCAGTGATTTGTAGATCAATAGTAGTATTTTTTTTTTTTATCAGTGCAAATTTTCATTGGGAGCCAGTGCAGTGTGAATAAGATGGGGTGATGTGGTCACATCTGCTGGTTCTAGTAAGGGCCCTTGCTGCTGCATTCTGGACTAAATGGAGCTTGTTTATGCATGTACTGGAACATCCACATAGTAAGGCATTACAATAGTCCAACCAAGAGGTAACAAAGGCATGAACTAGTTTTTCTGCATCATTTCATGACTTTATATTTCTTATCTTGGCAATATTTCAGAGATGAAAGAAGGCTGTCCTAGTAATATTACCTACATGAGTTGTAAATGAAAGACTGAGATAATGATCACCCCAAAGTATTTTACTGCTGCATGCAAAGAAACACAAAGGTCATCCAGAGTTACTATATAATCAGAAAAACTTACTTCTAGTTGCATGGGGTCCGAGTATAAGCACAGCTGTCTTGTCAGAATTAAGGAGAAGGAAGTTAATAAGCATCCAGTGTCTCATGTCCTTTACACATTCCTCAAATCTGTTAAGCTGGTATTTATGATCTGGCTTTGCTGAAACATACAACTGTGTGTCATCAGCATAAAAGTGGAAGCTAATATCATGCTTATGAATAATATTGCTTGTGAATAAGTGGGCAGGCCAAGATTGAGATACAAGGACACGCTCAAACACAACCTCAAGAGATGTGGAATCAACCCTGATGCCTGAGAAAGCACTGCCAAAGTCTGTGCAACATGGCGCAGCACTTGCAGCAAGTGCATCCAGGTCTTTGAGGAGAGGCGAACTGGTCTACTTAATGAGAAGCGTGCCAAGAGCAAGGCCACTAACACCACTACCAACCCTTTGTACCAGTGCAGCATATGTGACAGGGCTTGTGGCTCTAGGATTGGTCTGTTCGCTCACGAAAAGAGTCATCACTGGTGTCGCCGGATACTCATGCGTCGCCTTCGACGCAAGAATCCATCATCATCAAAGTGGTAGGCATGTTGTGTAAATCAAATGGTGCTAACCCCCCAAAAATCCATGTAAATCTCTCCTGTGGTCCGGCTTTCCCTCGAGGCGCTGAAGCAAACTGAATTCTTCTTTTGTAAAATATTTACATTTTAATAT
>JAODJS010000028.1:19047991-19060120 GCA_027576325.1 Sciades assimilis | reverse complement strand
GGGGTGTTTATAAATTCATGAAAATGTCCAGTTTTTACTGTTTTTCATGGGACCATTAAGCGTGCACTTAAATTGACTGGCGCTTTGCACAGAATACTACGGTACTTTGTTGCGTGACGTAATTCCTGAGAGGTTGCCTTGTGGGTGGCTCTGCGACGCAGCTACAGGTCCATGGATTGCACCAGTACCTTGCTAAAAAAGGCATTTCCAGACTGACATCGCTAAAAGGTTTAGTAGTGCTTGCACTAAGACCGCAGCCATTGTCAATGGTGTTATAGCGCCCCACTCTGTTGAAGTTGCTCATGAAGCACTCAAAGAAATCCAGTACTGTGGTTTTCTAAAGGCGAGAGTATCCATGGAGCAGTGAAAATATTCCCAATCATAATCCAGTATTTTGACTGGAAGAAGAGTGGCATGCAAACGAAATTGATTGAGGTTAAAGACACACCTAATGAGACAGCAGAAACCATCACAAAATATCTCACTGAAACACTGGCAAAAAACAATTTGTCTGAAAAATCTATTGCATTAACTGGCGACAACTGCAACACAAATTTTGGAGGAATCCGACGCGATGAAGCAGGAAATAATGTGTTTGCAAATTTGAAGAGGTTGCTGCAGAACCAGACTCTGACCGGTGTGGGTTGCCCAGCACACACATTGAATAATTGTGCTCATCATGGTGCAGACACAATAGATGTTGACCTTGAGAATATCATGTTCAAAATCTACCAGTACTTCCATATCTACACTGTGTGAGATTGATTACAGAAGGATGCTCTCTCACAGCAAGACAAGATGGCTGTCATTGTTCCCAAGCATTGAAAGGATGATACAGATGTTTCCAGCTTTAAAGGCATATTTTTTTTGTCTCAGCAAAAGCCACCCATAGTACTCAAGAAGTTTTTTGAAAACGACTTCATTGAGATCTACCTCTGGCACATGCACTCACTCATCCCTGTGTTCCACACCCACATTCAAGAAATGGAACAGGAGAACATGTCCATTATGGAGGTGAAGAAAATACTGAACAATATACACACCATTCTTCTTCAACACAAGAGCAACAACTTCATGTCCCTTAAAGTTAAGGGACTACTGGCACAAAAGCGCAAAGATGGACTTGGTAAGGGTTGTGACCAGCTGAGGTGCAAGGCCTATACAGTGCATGTCTGGAGTATCTGAAGAAGTGGATGACCTCCATGGAAGAGTTCTCAACATTCATGTGGATGGATCTGAGTGAGCCAGCAAACTGGAATGATGTGGAGGCCTAGGGAAGGTCTGGAACAGGTTGCGCAGAGCGAGGCTTGAGTACAAAAGAGTGAAGCTAGATCGCACAGATGGAGTGAGTGTCGAGGACGGGCTGAGCAGCACAACCATGCGCGCAATCAGTTCTCGCTTGAGAAGACTGAGCATCGCTCATCCCCATTCTAGCCTCAATTGTCTCTCGACCAATGTGTCCTTTCCTCGACCTTGTTCACTCTTTCGACGCTCTCTGTGCGACTTTTAGGTCGAGGCTCAGTTTTTTTGACATGTCAAAAAAACGAGCTACGATCTCTTTGTCAGGGAGATCATTCCTCGACCACGTGCAACCATGGAAGACCAAGGCGTGACCAACCCTCGGTCAACCGTCGACTGCGTGTGACCTGCGGCAACCAAGCCACGCTCTGAGATCGCAGCTCGGTCTTCGGGGAAGATTTCTCGGTGAAATGACGCCCTTAATTCTCTCTTAGGTAAGAGTAGGATGCTCCCTTTAGCTGTGGGGACAGACCTTACTCCCTGGTGAAGAAGTTTAAGTATCTTGGGATCTTATTCACAAGTGATGTGAAGAGAAATTGTGGGAATCATTTGTTATTGTTAGTCACTGTACTAGCTTGTGGTAATGCAGCAATACAGTTTGTGGTTGAAGCTCTCTGTTTACCAATCATTATAAGTCCCTATTCTCACTTATTATCATCAATTTTTGATAATTGAAAGAATAAGGCCATGAGTAAATGAGGTTTTGTTGCAGGATTTCTGGGCTTTGTCTCTATGATGAGGGTGAGGAGCTCAGTGATTTGGGAGACCATTTGAGTAGAGGTGCTGCTCCTCTAATTTCAGAGGCGCTTGTTGACCACCTTAAAAAAGATTCCCCCTTGTTTGGTTCTGGTTAGAGATATATCCAGGTCACACCCAGAACCTTTGGAAAGAAAATGAATAAATGAAACTAATGTAACCATTACATAGATGGTAGATGTTACCATCTCAGCTTTTAAATCCAAGAATCAGATTGTGCTCCTGATAACATTAGATGACAAGATCATATGTCTTTGTTTAAAGGTAGAACCAATCAATAGAGCACAGGGATGCTGAATTGTCCTCCGAATGTCTAATGTCCTCATATAAAGTTATGTGGTCTCAGAAGGTTATGAGAAATTCAACAGAATACCTTGGCCATTATAATAGAATTAAATCAAGGAAGAAATTAACATAATTTTTCATTTTTATTTTTCTAGATTCAAAATCTTTCATTGAGAAGTGTGCAGCCAGAAACCTGCAGGGTATGGAGATTGAAGCCTCTCATTTAGAGCTCACAGATTCAATTCTGGTACAGGGGGATATGAGCAATCTTTCAGAAGATGCTCTTAACCTCTACTTCAGCAACAACAAAAGGAGCGGTGGAGGTGATATCAAGTCTCTAATCTGGGTCACCAAACAAAAGCGTCTGGTTATATCCTTTCAGGATTGTCATGGTAGGCTTTCTGAGTATCTCGGTGTCAAAGTACGACCCCAATTCCAAAAAAATTAGGATGCTGTGTAAAATGTAAATAAAAACAGAATGCAATGATTTGAAATTCATTTTTTGACCTATACTCAACTGAATACAATATAAAGACAGGACATTTAATGTACACTCATTCTAAATTTGATGCCTGCAACATGTTCCAAAAAAGTTGGGACAGGGGCAGCAAAAGACTGGGAACTTGTGGAATGCTCTAAAAATACCTGTTTGGAAAATTCTACAGGTAAACAGGTTAATTGGTAAGTCCCAGTTGTTCCCAAGCAAGATTGGGGTGAGGTTCACCATTTTGTGAAAAACTGCATGAGCATTCACATTCAGAATGAGTAGTATTTAAAAAAAATATATACAGTAGTTTATCAGTTTGAACATTAAATATCTTATTTTTGTACTATATTCAATTTAATATAGCTTGAAAAGGATTTGCAAATCATTGTATTTTGTTTTTATTTACGTTTTACACAGTGTCCAAACTTTTTTTGGAATTGGGGCTGTACTTTGAAGCATAATAAACTCATTTTATTATGCCACAATGTTAAATGTTAAGTTATTTATTTTATACTTTTCAAGACATTTGGAATCCGTTTATTTGATCCAGACATTTATGATGGTTCTTCTGCATTTTTCTTCTACAATAGTTGCACAACAAGTGGTGGCACAGAAACATCGTCTTTGTGGCACAGACCTTAGCACCTTGCTTTTCTACCCAAGTCTTCAGAAGGCTTTGACAGGAGAAATACCCATGTTTTCCAATATGTCCACTAATCTGATTATCCCTGTTGATGAGGTCTTACTGAATTTCATTGAAAAGAACAAAAAGTGCAAAAATGATTTTGAGAGTCAGCTAAAGGCAGTTCATGCTAAAATAATTTTTGATAAAACCACTTCCCCTGGAGGGATTACACTTGAGATGGCTGTTGACAAAGAGTCTTTAGCTGCAGTTCGACTAGGAGCAACTTGGGAAAGTAAAGCACAAAGAGAAGCACAAGCCTTTCTGAGCAGGCACAGCACAGCTGAGTTGCCAGTTGAGATCGCAGTCTGGAAAAGGATAGAGCGTGATTGCCTTGGATTTGAAAATTCTGATGCTGAGGTGACCTACATGGAAACCAAATCCAAAATTGCAATAGTTGGCCTTAAAACAGAAGTCGCAACCCTCTTGAACAAGATTAAGAACCTTCTTAAGGATGCAACTGCAGAATTAGAAGTGGAAAGAAATACTGTTGAAAAAGTGATTCCATTTGACTCAAAAGAGACACTAGAAGTGGTAGAAAAATGTGTACATACTAAACTCCAAAATGTAACATTAACCAAAAATGAAACTAACCTGACTGTTCACCTGCAAGGTTTGAGGGACTGTGTAGGTGCTGCTGAAAGGGTCATCAAGCAAGCACAGGAGAGGGTTCTCTTTCAACAACTGAACATCTCGGCCCATTTGCTTCAGTTTCTGAGGTCCTTAGATCTAAAGAAATTTGAGCAAAGCCATTTTGTAACCAGCCATATACCAGCTTTATTCCGGAATGATGGAGAGCTTCTTGGGATTGTTGCAGAGAAAGAATACATCAAGGTAGCTGAAGACAAAGTGAAAAAGATCCTTCAGGAGGAGGTCATCCAACTGACTCCTGATGTAAACACAGTAATTAACACTGAAAACTGGGTGAACTTTTTGAACAAAATTAAAGTGGAATTACATCATAAATCACAGAATGTTAACATCATATCTTCAGAGGCACAGATAGTAATCTGTGGATTTGCTCAAGATGTGGCAAATCTTTCAAAAAAGGTCAAGAATTATCTGGAGAGCAAGATACCAGCAACCAAATATATCCACCTAAAATCTTTGCAGGAAGTGGGGTTTGTTGACTCTTGCATGAACTTGTCAGAAAGCCCAGAAATAAGAAACTCTGGCATCACGATTCGATCTTGCAGAACAGTGAATTCTCCAGGTCTGAATGTTACAGCATCAAAAGAAAAAATCCAGGATGTAGTAACTGTTCTGAAAAGGTATTTAGCTTCCATTTCCAGTGAGAAGCATACCTATTTGAAAGCAGGAGAGTCTAAGGTCATACTTAAGCATGAAGCCAACATTCAAGCCAAAGCCAAGGACTGGGGTTGCAAGGCTTACATTTCAACTCACAAGACTGGCCCCTCAAAAAGATACAGCCACCAAATAAACAGCTACATCACTTTAACAGTTACAGAAGGTGATCTGCAACACTTTCCAGCTGATGCTTTGATTTGTCCTATGAGTAGCAAACTAGCTTTTGACAATCCTGTTGCTCAAAGGTTTCTTCAGGTCGCAGGTTCCGATATTCAAGAAGTGTGCATCAGACTTCAGAAAGAAAAGCAAACTTTACTTGCTGGAGAAGTGGTCCTCAGTCTTCCAGGAAATCTCAATGCCAACAGCCTAATTTACACTGTCTTGCCCCAGAGTAGTCAACAGTTCACTTTGGGCTGTCACTACCTGAAATTAGCCGTTCTTAATAGCCTCCAGAAGGCAGAATCAGGAAATGATACTTCTATTGCAATGCCAGTAATAGGCTGTGAATCCTTTGGGTTCTCCATCAAAGAAAGTTGTACTGCAATCAGAGAAGCAGTACTAGAGTTCGTCAGTGGTCAACAACATTCCCCAAATAATATAAAGAACATATTTGTGGTACATTCCGATGTGAAGATACTGGAGGAGTTCAACAACATCATTGCTCAAGAGGTAGTGCTTTTTTTTTCCACCATGCTTCTTATTAATGTTATTGATACATAGTTAAATAATTAATCTTAATAACTAATCTTACTTTTATTCTCCTCTCTTGGCACCAGGGTTTTTTAAATGTAAACACATCTGCCACTCTAACAAGCACTACCTCTCAAAACCAACCAAAGTTTCTCAATCCTAAACAAGCATCAGACACAGAAGGTACCCTTTTGTTAGTAATAATATCAAATGTAACTATTCTTCTGAGACTTTACGGTATCTGATTGTTTAATTTTTTTCACACATATGGTTAAATAGTAATTGTTCATGGAGTGCTAGTGAATCTGAAAAAAGGAGATATCACCAAAGAAACAGTGGATGTCATTGTTAATTCCACCAACAGTTCCTTGGATCTTGGCACAGGTACGTTAACCTTCTTTTGCGCATGTTACTGTGTTGCATTTGGTAGAAATTTGGGGTGAGGTGTGAGGAGAAATCAGCTTCCTGTTATTTAGTGTATTATGTTTGGTACACAAATGTAATATAATGTTTTATGAATGCAATACAAAACAATGGCAAACCAGGACAGGTAGAATAGGCCACCTACAGTAGACTAGAGTAGATAATATTTAGCAGCTTGATTATACTTGGCAAATTAAGCTATGTTTTTATGATATGATTGTAGTGAAAACAGATGTGGTTGCTAGGTAACCCTATTCACGCACCAAGGCTGCATGCACAATGTGACTGACCAGTATATCCATGAGTAAACACCAGGAACTGGATGTGGTACTAATTGGATAGTGGTAACAGCTTAAAACTGAAAACTTGTCATCATTTTCAACAATTCCAGACTTTATGTAGATGGAGCATAGGGCATAAGAGAACTGCACATAACATAGCATAGCATAGCCTTGGGACTGATTAAACTGAACTGTGTAACCATAGACATAATTATACTGGGAACTTCAAACATTCATGCAACATTTTGGATTGAAATCACAGCATAGCAACAACAGAAGACCATAGGCAATAGTCTAGCCAGCAGACAATAGCGAGTAGCATTAGCAACAAGCCACTTGAGAGGCTAGCCCAAGACAGGATGAGATGGAGGTGGGAGATTGTCGATGGCTCCAGGAGGAGCTAAGGGCCTAACCAATTAGGAAACCATGAGGAAGAAACCTTGAGAGGAACCAGACTCAAAAGGGAACCCTTCCTCGTTTGGGTGATAACCGATAAATACCTCACTTCTATAACTGTGTCCTAGAGAGTCACAAAGTACAATTGTGTAACCAGGAAATTGATTATAATTTTAGCATGAAGTCTACGTATTTTGTTGAAGTTATCAACTGTTCATTGATGGAGACTTGCGTACAAAACTGTTCATGACAACTGCAATCCTAAAGTTATCATGGTAATTGTAGTCATCAGAGCAAAACTAAGTGTCCAGAGCTGTCTTCTAAGTGTATCTTTAGTCTGTCCATTCTCCTCAGGAGGGAAGTGATAAGAACCTCAGCTAGAGGTAGAGTATCAGGATGGATCAGGGTCTGTACATATGGGGCCATCCTTGCAAGAGTAAAGTGATGAGAACTCCAGCTAGAAGTAGGGTGTCAGGATGGATCAGGCAGGTCCGGAGTGCAAGAGATGCCAGTCTCACTGGTGTCTCAGGATCGACATGTAACTCGACAGATAGAGAGACTCTGGCAAGACTAACTCTGACAGAATAACTAAAAGGGATAGCCAGACAGTAACACAGGCATGAGGGAGCCCTGGGTCATAAAGCAGCCAGCCACTACACTATCAACAAACCCAAGTGAACGTGTGAGAGTGGAGGGGTAACAGCATCCATACATCCCAGTTTACCAAAACACTATGCCCAAGAACCCTCCAGATCTACTTGTTAACCTAATATAAAGCCATTTACAAAATTCTTGACTAAACAAATGTTTTCAGCCTAAACTTAAAACACTGAGGTACACTTGGTTCTACATAGAACCATTGACTGTTCTAGAGGGATAAATCGAAGGTGCTAGTTGAAACCTTCTTTTCCTAAGAGTAGTATTGTGAATTTGCTACACCTGATAGTAAGTACTGGTGAACTAGAACTTCAGTAGTTAGCCCTCTGGTATACAGGACCATAACATGTGGTGTGACAAACTGTAAACTTTATACAGTGGATTACTGTGTACTATTAATTGTATGTCTGACATATCTTTTATGCATGTCGTTTTAATTTGTTTAGGTGTGTCTGGTGCAATTTTGAGGGCAGCTGGAAAGTCAGTGGAAGATGAATGCAAGAAACATGGTAATTAATAAATTGTCACACTTGATTCTTAAAAACAAATATCTCCCGGGTCTGAATTACTTTACCTCATGTCCACTTGCCCGTGATTAACATGATCTCTTATTACCAGATCCTATTTAGTAAATAGAACTTGGCATGCTCGATTTAACCCAGCTCTTAATTGCTTTTACTGATGGCAGTGATTGAAACCCGACCTCCCCTGGGGTCGGGAGGTCAAGCAGCGGATTGTTTACATAGGTGTCAGGAAAGGGTGAGTGATGGGGAGTATCGTGCACATTTCAGACTTCCCAACCCTTAGGGGCCAAGGGGCAAAACAGTTTTTCCCCCACATCCATCACTCTGAAAAGAGTCTAAATTTGCTGCCAATTTCTGCTTATAACTTTTATGTCTGCTTTCAATCACTAATTCCTAACCTCTTAACTGCTCCTAAGTCCAAATTCTTTCAGTAGATGGCAGTCAGTTCCGATGTAATATTACTAAATTTCAACATGGACCGTGCCCTGGTGCTATTTTTTTTGCACCACTAAAACTGGGACCACCCCCAGTACCTATTTACAGTACTTGCTCCACTAAAGCTGGGACCACCCCCAGCGACTATTTACTTGCACTAGTGGTCACCCCCAGTTCTTCAGTGCTTTTCCCTAGTAATGCATGATCGCTTCCAGTTACTAGATGCTGATAGCTTATCAGGCCCATCTGTTGTGTAGTTTTACACAGGCAACAACCCAAGTCCTAATTACTTTGCTGGGAAAACCTAGGCCAAAGTACTGGATTGACACGGCAGTAAGTAAATAGGAGTTGGAAGGATAATCAGACCTTGCATAGGTCCCTATGGGACTAAAAGGATTACTTCTGCAGCAAAACCCAGTCACCTTCATTATGTTTTCTTTTGTAATCTGAAAATTGGTCTCTTATATAATATGCTGCTCAGATACAAACATTTTTTTTTCTGTCACATTTAATTTTGTGCTGGAAAACGAACTCTAAAATGTTTTCGTACTGACTTGATAATGTAGAAGTCATAAAATAGAAATCTATAACAAAGTTTGTATGAAAAAGGGAGCTAAGACTTTTGCACAGCACTGTATTTTAAAAATATACAAAAACCTCATGAGGAAAACAAACATGGGTTAAAAAAAACATTACAACGCTGATGTGCAGAATGTGCCAATGTGCATTTTAAAACTTTGGATTTTTAGTTACTGCTATATAATGAACTTTATCTTTGTAATAACATGTTTATATGCAATCAGGTCATAGCTTCTCGTTATGCTACTGGTATCATTGTAACCCAGTACTACCTGCCGCAATGGACGGGTGATCGGCGTCTAAACCGGCCCCCCCACCAGCCCTGTGCTGGTGAGGAGGGTGGCATGCAACCCTGCAGGACGAAAAACAAAACCTGTCAAAGGGCGGATGAGCTCCTTGCGAGCCAACGGCCAGCATGCACCATCGACAGTGTGCTGGGCACCTCACCTTCAGGGCGGAAGGGATACATGTTTTCTCAACGGCCAAGATGCCCGGGTCAGCTATCGCCAAAGGTCAGCCCCTGACCCTTTTAAATGACCGGCCAGGACTGATTTAGCTTAGGTGATCTGCGTTGCAATTTGCTTCCACCCTCTGCATCTCCAGTTCTGGAACGCAAGCACGGAAGTGGGCAGCCTGCTTGCCCACTGGGCCCAGGCTAGCACCCTAGCCCAAGTGGACTTTTTAACCCGCTAAAAACCTTGCAACTATACCAAACGCCTCTCGACGGGTGCATGGATCACGATCTCGCGTGCATGACGGTCCAGGAGTAAAGCCCAAGGGACCTTTTGGACCTGACAGATCTAGACCCACCCGCCGCAACATGTTTACACAGGTCAAATTGGCCTCGTGGAACGTACGAACGCTATCAGATTCCAATACCAACAGACAAGCCCCAGAGAGACGCTCAGCACTGGTAGCAGAAGAACTTAAGCGTCTCAACATTGACATTGCTGGCCTTAGTGAATGCAGAATTCCCTGCACTGGAGAGTTTATAGATGGTGACTACAACTTTCTGTACTCTGGCCGTCCAGATCACCAACCTAAACAAGAGGGAGTTGCTATAGTCATTCGATCACGATTAAGATCATCCATCTTAAGTTGGAAAGGAATATCATCCAGGGTAATGACTGCTCGTATAGCCCTCGCTAATAAGTGCCATGCAACTATAATCAGCATCTATGCTCCAACCTTCAAACGTCCCATGGAAGAAAAGACTCAATTCTACGATCAGCTGGCCGAAGCTCTCTCCGAGATCCCTAGAGGTGACCGTACCTTCCTTGTTGGTGACTTTAATGCTAGAGTCGGCTCAGATGTCCAAATGTGGCCAGAGATTCTTGGTGCACATGGTCTTGGTGCATGTAACGAACAAGGCGAGTTGCTATTGCAACTTTGTGCCCGATTTGGTCTTACAATTGCCAACACTCTCTTCCAACATCCAGACATCCATAAAGGCACGTGGCAACATCCACGCTCAAAAAACTGGCACATGATAGACCACATCATTGTCAGCCAACACTATAAGTCCGATATCATCGACTGCTGTGTTAGAAGATCCGCTGACTACTGAACAGACCATAAAATGATGTGCGCCAGACTAAACTTGCGCTTCCATGTCTCCATACAGAAATGTTTGAAGAAGAAGACCAAACGTCTCAACACTGCTTCTCTACATGCCGAAGACATACAGAAACAATTAGCTGAAAGACTCTCGCAAACCCTCCAACCCCTCAAAGGTACAGTTGCGGAAAAATGCCAAATCCTGCGAGACACCACCTACTCATCAGCAGCAGAAGTACTAGGCTATAAAACAAGAAATCATCAAGACTGGTTTGATGACAACAGTAGCGTAATAAAAGACCTTCTTGCCTCGAAACACGCTGCCTTCAAAACTCTGATGCAGCAAGAGACCCCAGCAAATAGAAACCGCTACCGTGTTGCAAGAAACAAGTGCCAACGGGAAATCCGGATGATGAAAAACAACTGGTGGTTACAACGAGCGACAGAAATTGAAGATCATGCCTGTAAGAAAAACTCGAGGCAAATGTTTGAGGGAATCAAAGCCACTTTAAGTCGTAAAAGCACTGGCCTGGATCCCATCAACTCATCCGATGGTGTACGCCTTACTCAAAAGGAAGATATTCTGGCCAGATGGAAACAGCACTTTTCATCGCTTCTTAACCAACCTAGCAATGCAGACCCTACTGTTCTCGATAGCATCCCACAAGAGGAAATTGACCACTCCCTGGAAGCTATACCATCAAGAGATGAGCTGTTGAAAGCTCTAAGTCAACTATCCTCAGGAAAGGCCCCTGGTATTGATGCGATTCCTGCTGAAGTCCTCAAACATGGTGGCCCAGCTCTTATATCAAGTCTCCTTTCTCTACTCGAAGATATCTGGGAATCAGAAACAACCCCCCAAGACTTCAAAGATGGCATCTTGGTAAAGCTTTTCAAGAAGAAGTGCAGATTTACATGTGGCAACTATCGTGGCATCACCCTTCTATCTATCGTTGGGAAACTCATAGCCAAGGTCATTCTCAATCGTATGTGGCCAACCATCGAGCAACATCTTCCAGAAAGCCAATGCAGTTTTAGGCAAGGTCGATCTACCATAGACATGATGTTTGTCCTCAGACAACTCCAAGAAAAGTGCAAAGAACAACAACAAGATCTAAGTATCATTTTTATAGACCTCGTGAAGGCCTTTGATACTGTCAATCGTGAAATCATGTGGCAGCTTTTGGGAAAGATAGGCATTCCCCCAAAAATCGTGAATATTATCAGGAGTCTACACGAAAATATGCGAGCTACAGTTCAACTGGGTAACGAAAGTACCGATGAGTTTGAAGTCACCTGTGGTCTTCGCCAAGGATGCATACTCGCACCATCTTTGTTTGTACTTTTCTTTGCCTTTGTTGTGCGCCACGCCACCATGAACTTGCCGGCCGATGATGGCATCAGTATTAGATATAGAACAGATGGCGATTTCTTTAACATCAGACGACTCCGAACTAAAAAAGTCACAACCACCACCATAGATGAGCTCCTCTACGCAGACGCCGCCGCTTTCTGCAGACACACTACATCTGGTTTGCAGCGTCTGACTGACAGCCTCAATGAATCATGCAAGCAATGGGGACTAACCATCAGCCAGGAAAAAACTGAAGTTCTCTACCAGCAATGTGTGGTGGCTCCCCCTGTGACCCTCGAAAACAATCCCTTAACCGTTACGCATAAGTTCTGTTACCTATGAGGAACAGTGAGCGAAGACTGTCAGCTTGACAAGGAAATCTGCCAACGGGTATCTAAGTCCAGCCAAGCTTTCTA
>JAODJS010000028.1:18434263-18449394 GCA_027576325.1 Sciades assimilis | reverse complement strand
AGCTGGGATAGGCTCCAGCTTGCCTGCGACCCTGTAGAACAGGATAAAGCGGCTAGAGATAATGAGATGAGATAATTTGGGATAAAACACTTGAGTACTGTTATTTTCAGGGTGATAACAGTAACTTCACTTTGTATCAGAACAACCCGTTGTTGATGATTTTTCTGTTAACTGCATGCCCTATTGTGTTTTATCTAGTAGGATTGTTTTTGCTTGTTTTACGTGGTCCGTATATCTAGTAGTTTAATTTGCCAAGGGTGGACGTAAACTGCCGTTTCTATAAATTGTACCTTACTGTACTGTTTTTAATTTTGTTGCAGATTACTCATACATAATGAGCCTTTAACCTATTAGTTCACCCTGTATTTGGCGTTATATTGGTCATGTGTATCATGTCTACTCTGTTTCAACTCTCGCACTTTACAGAAGCGAATTCCCATTGGACGTTCTCTTTCTGACACTCTGACCTCTGCTTGTCTGTTAATAGCAGTTGTTTAGTCTGCATTGTAGGCTTGTTTTGACATCCATGTAAAAACATGAACTGTATACTTTTCTGAGGTGTGGGTACTCCTGTTTTGTTGTCGCACGCAATACCATACGAAATGGTCTTTCGGCACTTCTCGAGAAGTTTTGTCACTTACGGAAATGATATACGTGACCCTATTGACCTCTAATGTGATATTTATAGCCAGTGGTCCATTGAGATTCTGAGCTGCGGAAGTTTTGTGTTTCTATGTGGGCTTGGGGATGTCATAACACACATTTCCTCCGTTCCTTCAGACCTGTGAATGTAAGAGAGCATTGTATTCATTATTGTTTGCAGGTGTGTCTGTCGCCAAGCCGCGTACAAACACAGTAATCACTCACTTGTTCAAATAGAAATGCATTCACTCGTAATGCAACCAAAGCTTCCTGTATTTTCTTTGCTCCGGTGCTGTGTGTGTGTCCGATTATGATTAAGGTGTTCTTTAGAAGAAAGAAGAGGATATAAATCCAGACAGCACAGACAGAGCTTTGTGGAATTGTGTTTAGTTAGACGGGGAAAACTCTATAGATAACCATGTTCTTTTCAAACTCAAAGCGGAAACTTGCTTTATCGCAATTTTTTTTTTCTTCTCGAACCTTAGTTTATCTGTGCTACTCCTAAATCAACATTGTGCAGTGCAGAGCTTCAATAGAAATGCTGGCTAGATTGAGGAGAAGCACTCAAAAGGAGAAACGCACAGTCAAACAAAACCGGATCCCTCTCTATGAGGTGAGTGGGATTAGGCATGACAGGGTGCTCATAAGATATTTGGCGTAGGTCCACACTTTTTCCTTTCGACAGGGGGAAAAAAAAAAAGTTTTGTAGGGAGGAAATTAAATATGTGCAAATTGAAGTGAGTAAAGTGTATAGTGAGACAAGTTATTTAATCTTTCTGCTCCCTAAGCAGTGACCCGAGGCTAGATTCTAACTTGGAAGGCGCTTTAAAAAACTGGCTGATAATTTATGAAGTCAAATTAATCAAAACCGCTATGACAACACTGCTTTTTTTTTTTTTTTTTTCCAACAGCAAAAGGCTCTAGTTTCAGTTTTATTGCAAAAATATAGCGAGTCCCTAGCGGCTGGAATCAATCAAAACCACATTTGACAAAACAACTTGATTTAAGATTCGTTGTCATTTTCTATTCACCCATGCATCAAATATGAGCTCCAACCCTGTGTGATCCTTCTGCCGCCTGATCCAGCTCATCCATAATGAAAATGGTCGTCTTCACGTGAGAGGACACTTCACCGAGGACAACACCGGGATTTAGGCCCGTATCAAATCTCGAGAGTTGATGGTATATGTGCTGGAGATTTCTGTCATGGTCTTCCCCTCCAGCTACTACCTAATGAATGGAGGCTGGAGATGGAAAGGGGGATGTTTCAGTCTGTACCCAGAGCTATCATAATACCCTAAAAGAAATGCACTGTCGGAGCAAGAAACGCAATACTGCTTAGGTAGGGACAGGACTGCTTTTAAGTCTATTGTGTTGGTCTTTCGTTCTCATGACATAGCTTAGACGTACGAAGCGGTATATGGCTTTATAATGATGGTGTTTTGCAAAGTTTCTCTTGCAAAAGATTCTTCTAGAATTCATCTGGTCTCGGTTCTTTATCTCTGACTGCTCTGACTTGCAGGTTCAGAATGATTCTGTGGGAAGCCATGGCCTAATGCTGCTTTGGTTGCTGATTCGATTCCCTGGACTAGCAGGAATGGCTGAAGTGCCCTTGAGCAGGGCATCTAACCCCCTACTGCTCTGGAAATGTTGTACATCATTCTGGATAACAGCATCTGCTAAATACCTGTAATGCAATGTACAACTTAATTTGTATTTCTTAATACAGTTTGTTTTACTATGCAGTACTCAAATCTCAATCAATTTAGTAGATGCTCTTATCCAGAGCGACGTACAACATACCCAGATCAGCCTGGGGAGCAGTTTGGGGTTAGGTGCCTTGCTCAAGGACACTTCAGCCATTCCTGCTGGTCCAGGGAACTGAACCAGCAACCTTTTGGTCCCGAAGCTGCTTCTCTAACCATTAGGCCATGGCTTCCCATGGTAAAGTGCAATGCCCATATTTGTAACTTTACTACTTCTGAAATGGAACAACATAGAACCGTTGCCTTGGCTTATTCAGATAGGCACACATTATTCGTGAGCTCTAGTGAAAACTAGTGTTTTTATTTATCTGACTCTTGTGAAGTTCAGATTCTATTTTGTAATGTTGGAATTTCTCAAGATATTAGTCTGGAAATCATGAGCGATCATTCCAGTATTGAGTTTCTTTAAAAATCCAAACAATAACAATTTGCCTGCAAGTCATTGTTTTTCATGCTGCTTTTGAGGTGGTGCCCTCTTGTGGTAGCTTGGAAACATCACTCAAACACACTTTCAACCTGGTCAGGAGTGATTTAGTGATTTGTTTTAGAGAGCCAGTACTCAACTTATTAAATAATGTCTCTTTTTTCCTCACCCATACTGAAATGGTGTCTGCACTTGCTATTATATTTCTTTCCCATTTTTCTACTAAAGGCGACGGTAGGAGGTTTAGGAAATTGCGAGGGCAATGAATCTGGCCAGAGAATGGTGCAAACTGTCAGTGTTGAGTTCCTAATTGCTGAGGCTCCATCTTCAAAGCACGTGCTGGTGCGAGGCAGCGGTGGGTTGCTTGGTGCTGATGGAAAGGTTGATTGCAGCTCTGGAATTTCCAAGGACAGTTAGGCAATGACTTCTCACTGTGTGGGCTGGCTGGCATAAGGGCCATCCGTTTTTCTTCAGTAAAATTTTCCTTTCTCCAACAAAGCCAGTCTGGTGTGTGCCACTGGATTGTGGTCATTGATTGAAATAATGCCAGTGTGATATATATATATATTTTTTCCCTCAACTGAACTTCAAGGTAAGCTATCAGGTGTGCCACAGAATCTGCCTTTCTTGGTGCCTTCTCGACACTTAAGAATGTCCAAAATCGGAAGAAATTTTAACTTGGGAGTTATGTATTTTAAAAGACTGACTTTGGGAAAAGGTTAAAAGCATAGAGTCCATTAAACAAATTGCACATTTTAAATTCAATCAATTGACTGACCTTTTCAAAATTGTATAAGCAACAGCAATACAAAATGGATGAAAAGGCACAAAAAAACACCATTCATTCATTCATTCATTCATTCATTCATTCATTCATTCATTTTTCTTCTGTTTTTCATGGTGGGGTCCAGTCCAGACTTTTCTTTCCCCAGCTACAGATTCCAGCTCTTCCTGGGAGATCCCCACACATTCCTAAATCAACTGGAAGATCTCTCCAGTGGCTTCTAGGTCTGCCCGGGGGTCTTTATCAGCCAAGGGGGCATGCCTGTCACAGTTCTACCCATCAGGGGGTATAAGGTGCCCCATATAAGTATACCCTATAAGGTGCCCCAACCACCTCAACTGGCTCCTCTTAATTTGGAAGAACAGTGGCCCTATTCTGAGGCTCTCCCTGATTGTCAAACTCCTCAGCATGTCACAAAGATTAAACCCAACAACCCTAGGGAGGAAACTCTTTCTTTCCCATCATCTGTATTTGTGACCTGATTCTTTTGGTCAGTACTCATAGTTCGTGACCAGGTGAGGACAGGGATGTAGATTGACAGGCAGACGGAGAGCTTTGCAAACTGAGCTCCTGCTTTACCTCCAGTGACTGATATACTGCAGCGACTGTAACATACTTGCCACTGACCCTTGCGCTGGTTGATTATATGATCTCTTTTTCCATCACCTGTGAATAAGATCCCAGGATTTTTAAACTCCTGGGGCAAGGTTGCAGCCTTCACCTTAAGGGAGCCTCCTCCTCTTTTCAAGAAAGGAACCATGGCCTTGAACCTGCACAAACTGGATTAACATACTCTCCTGACTCCTCACAAAGCTGTGCATTTCAACTATAAAAGTGTGATTTCCCTTTTGACTGAAACAAACCCTTTGGTCCCCATTTAAAAAATAAAATCTGCTAGATTCACAATACCAGGCTGAAGTGACTCAAATCTTATTTATTTATTTATTCATCCATCCATCCATTATCTGTAGCCACTTACCCTGTTCTACAGGGTCACAGGCAAGCTGGAGCCTATCCCAGCTGACTATGGGTGAGAGGTGGGATACACCCTGGACAAGTCGCCAGATCATCACAAGGCTGACACATGGACGTGCTAATAGACAAATAATCATTGACACACACATTCACACCTACGGTCAATTTAGATCCTCCAACTAGCCTAACCGCATGTCTTTGGACTGTGGGGGAAACCAGAGCATCTGGAGGAAACCCATGCAGACACGGGGAGAACATGCAAACTCCACATAGAAAGGCCTTTGCTGGCCGCTGGGCTCAAGCCCAGGACCGTCTTGCTGTGAGGTGATGGTGCTAACCACTACACCACTGTGCTGCCCCTTTATCTGTCCATCCATCCATCCATCCATCCATCCATCCATCCATCCATCCATCCATCCATCCATCCATCCATGCCTTAATTTGACACAGAAATCTGGTCTTTTCAAATCAGATTTGTGCCACTTTCATATGTGGTCCTAGATTGGATATGTGTCCAATTCATGGCCATGTGACGTGAATGAGAATGATCAAATCCGAATTCATGTGGCTTTTTGCCTGTACGCCTTTGCTGAGCGCTGTCTTCATCAGCCAGTGCTGGCAGGGCAGTAAAGCAACAATGGAGGAGAGCTACAATAACTGCAAACACAGCAAAAGTTAGCTGTCTGGCTTTTTCTGCCATCTCGACCTGATCATGTACAGCTGACAAACTGTTTGCCATCCTCTAGAGCAAAATGTGATGCATACATTACATTAGTTACTTGCGCATCCATGTATTGTTTCAATACCATGAGTCGTGTGACAAATGTGATGTGTTTATTACAATTTTGTTGTTGCAAAAGCATACCAATGCACACATTCATGCCCTTTTGGAGGACAAATTTGTTCACGTTATAGTTGGATACAGGTCACTTGTAATTATGAATATGAGCCATCAAAATGGGCCAATTCAATCGGATCTGTGCAAAAAATCTGACTTGAACAATGAGGCTTGTAATGTGAATGTAGCCATAGCAACCACCATGCTATTCTTTCCAGTCCATGGGCACTGCCCTAGATCTCCATGCAGTATTGTTTGGTTAACACCCTTCTTCAAGACCATCCTTGTCCAGTGTCTTCAGCATTTCCAGCTGAATTTTTTCTACACTGTAACCTTGCAGTATGAAGGTTTCAGAGAAATTAACTCTAAAACACCAGAGACTTCTCACACTTTTTCTCTTGTAGGCTGGGCATGTCCATTGGGTTAAGGAGATCCTCAAAGTGCCCCTTCCAACTTTCAAAAATATCCTCAGTGGGAGTAAATACTTTAGTAAACTACTGTGATGCTGACCAAGATAAAGTGGTTACTGAATATGAATGAAGGAAATATGTTATTTACCAGCTGGGAAGTCAGTATGGTGAAATACTGTGACCGAGGTCTTGAAAGTACTGAGCGAGGCCCTCTGGGCCGAGGTTAGTATTCAAGGCTGAGGTCACGGTATTTCACCATATGGACCGACCTTAAGCTGATAAATAATATATTTTTTCTTTACCAAATTCTAACAGAAAATGAGAGCGCCCGAAAGGGAAAACCGAGCCGAGCCGTCATTTTGAATCCTCATTCCCGGCTGTAATGCAAATTGCTTCCTCCTCGGTATACAAGTGCACTTCCATGGCAGGAAAAAAACACGCATTTTGCCGCCTATGTAGTCCCCTATTTATACAAATAGGAGTCATTCATGATTCAGCCATGTTTTTGCTCTGCGTTAGCAAGTTACAGGTTTTTAGCTTTCTCCTGAAATGTTTTATTTTATTTCTTCTTCCTCGGGGTAGTAAAACTCGCTTTTTGAACACTGTCGTTATCGCTATCCATGCTGTAAAATTACTGCTATTCTCCTTAGAAATGCTGGCAAAAATTTATAAGATTTTTGATCATCATAAATCTTGAAAAAAAAAAAGATAAATGTTGACAAATTCTACTGTTTGTTGTTGTTGTGAATGAGCGAGTCGCCAGAGGTCCATAACCAGGGTCCGTACCATAGGATACAGACGCTCTCGCCAGCCAATCAGAGCGCAGGATTTGATGGAAACTGCACTGTGAAAAAAATAATCATCAGTTATTCCACGAAATTGAGTCGTACATGAGCTGATAGCCAATGAGGTGCGTAGCACCGAGTCGGCTATACACCATGTACGACGAGATTAAGCGGAATAACCGTTTTATTCGAGCCACATTCACTGGATTTTGAGAAACTGAGCATTTTTATTGTTAATTTTTGCTAATTTGATCAGTAAAAACTTCATACAAAGCATCCAATCATTTCTGCTTAGAATGTAAACAAACTGCCGAAATGTCACAAGAAATTTCTAAAAAAATGATTTTTGAAAAATAAAAAAAAGAGATGCTCTTGCTGTCGAATACTTTCATTCCATATTTTGTTGCCAAAAAAACCCACAAGTTGGCCGAGTGGTTAGCGTGACTGCCTCTCGATCACGAGTTCTACTCACGGTCAGGTCATACCAAAGACCATCATAAAAATGGTAGCTACTGCTGTCTGGCACGGCACGCTGCAATACAGATGCGAGTGGGGAGTCAAACTTTTGCAGTTCCCAGAAGACTAGCCCCCCACTGTAACCCTAGCTATGTAATAGGCGAGAGTCCGAGGGCTACGAAACAGGAGATCGGCGCCGCCCGATGCACCACATGGCCTGGTAAGGACTTTGATTTTTTGGCGGGGGATTTTGTTTTCGGGTAAAGTTTGTACGTCATCCTCCACTCCGCCATTTTGTTTTTCTCTCCCCACGGTATATGAGCTGATAGCCTAGTAGTAGAGTAGCCAATCGGAGCACGCGATTGATCATATCCAGCGAACGTGGATCAAATACCAGGAAATCTGTTTGCGTCTTAATGGTGAAATAGCTTCATTCAACAGCCGTCTGTGTCTCTGTGTAATGTTGTAATGCTGTTTTATTTGTGCCAGATTGTGATCTCGCTCCTCCGATTGCAGGTCAGCCTTTTGTGAACCCGGAAGGCAGCGCCGTGGTCTTTAGCCCCAGCGTGGCTCCTCAGGCTTCCAGGCCCCAGCAGCCTTTGCCTCCTCCTCCTCCGCCACCTCTACCTCCTGGCCCCCACCAGCATCAGTCCACCAATCATGTCATGTCTCAGGTATGGTGATGTTTCTCAGAGTAACGGGAATCAGTTTTGTCGTTAATAGTTTCGCTGTTCCTTCTTTTCTTCTCACAAGACTTGCGTGCTACGCAGGAGATGGCTTGCATTTTGCTCAAGATAAATGTCTTAGCAGTAAAATATTGCAGCCCCATGCTCTTAACCCGCACGCAGTATTCAGTTATGCAAATTAATGCTTCGCTATGACTTAAGCCTAATGAACTGACCATGTGGTCATCCTTTTTTTTATGTATTTATTTATTTTTGGGCAGGCATGTCAATTAGATATGATAGATGGTGTGGGAAATGTGCTGATGGTGCTGTCCTGCAGCCAGTTATAGAGCCCGAAGGGGCATTAATTGCTTGGCCCAGGTATTTTGCTTGCTATTAAGGAAAGATTAAACCTGTGGCCACGCTATCGTCGGGGTGTCAGCAAGTGAATGTCAAGCAAATATGCGCTCACGTTAAAGAGCAAGGTGCACTTCAGTTTCCAAACGGGAGCCTCTGGAGTTCCCACAGGTCACTTTAGTAAATTACAGTCTGTTCTGCCCGGTGGATAAATTTCATCAGGCGCTCTGCTATGATGACCTCGAAGTAGAGGAGGATGGGAGCGTTAGGCTGATCAATTGCTAAGATGTAAAATTAATTTGACCCCCATCAGAGTGGGCATTGATAACAGCAGGCTTTCGTTTTCCCATCGATCTCCCGAGTGCCGAGTTCCAAAATGAAATTTGTCTCCAAGTCCAGGGATTCTCAGATAACTAACACGCGCACGCACACAGTGTGACCATCTCTAATTAACCCCATCACCGTGCATTTATCGTTGTCGTCGTATCGAGCCGCCTAATTGGCTCAATTAACTTCCTCACACGTTTTCTTTTCTTTTTATCTTACTAAACTAATACGCCCCGCAGGGTGAGATCCGCTCTTTTGAATATCCGAATGCCTGTGCTGTTTTTTTTCCTCCCCCCCCCCCCGAGATCCTTTCGTCTTTTCTCCGTCTTTGACTGACTAAACCCGTTCTCGTCTTCTCGTCGTCTCTTGCTTCCTCAGCCCCTCTGGCCTGTCCAGCCTTCCGCTCAGCCTGTGCAGTACTCGGCGGTGTCTTACCCACCACAGATCCTCTCCGTCTCCCCTAACCAACAGTACACTGTGGTACCTTTTTCTCTTCTTCTTCTTCATCTTCTCATATTTTTCCTTTCCCATTTATATACTTGTGCCATTTAGAGCTTTAATTTTCTCTCTCTCCTGTGCATGCTGTTCAAATTAAATGTGTTTCAGGGTTTTATGGACTATTCTGAGTTGTGTGTATCCACCCCCCACCCCCCCATTTGCCATTAACAAATCTTATTCAACTCCTTGTACATGGTGATGGTGAGGGAATCTAATCTGTCGCAGTAAGACTTGTGCTCTGTGATGAATTCCTTTGGCCCAAATTTGATTATAATGTGATAATTTAAAGCAGACTCCTTTGATAGATGGTTCTGCTTCATAAAATATAGAAAGTTCTCCTGTAGAATGGATGGCAGAACGCCGCCGCTGCCGCCGCCACCCTTAATGGCACTCATTGGTCTTGTGCCTACAGTAGATTTACAGACCGTGAACTTCGAAAGATCATTTTAGTCACCGTTTACACGTTTCTACACATCGGCATGAAGCGATTCTGTCGCACGCTTCAGTAAGGTTTCATTTCTTGACTGTTTTTGACCTCTCTGGAACAGTAAGCATCCCTGGATTACTAATTAAAAAGGGAGGAAGGTCTGCTCTGAATAATTAATCTCGGAACAGATGTCAAAGTGAATTTTCTATGAGTAGAAATGCAGCACAGCCCCCGTGTGTGTTTAATTGAGAAAATAAAACAAATTGATATGGATTGATGATTAAACCACTGGGGTTTGAGTTAGTAAATCCATTAGGAGCTGGGGGGGAAATATCTCAAGTTTGTGCACAACCCATGATTGTGCAAAATATTTCTCATAGCCCATTTACTGATTCAGTTAATTTGATCCCATGGCTTAGTTATTGTATTTAGAAGATGTTAAGGAACAAGAGAAGACGTGGCGTAGTATTATCTGGAATGTTGATGCCGTGTGTGTGTGTGTGTGTGTGTGTGTGTGTGTGTGTATGTGTGTGTGTGTGTATATGTGTGTGACCTGGTAGCAAGACAACCTGAGCACTCAGTTCAGCCACATGAGCTTAGCGCGACAGCCGTCAGGCGAGGCCCGTGATGCCCACACTGCCATGTATCCGTCCTCCGTGGTGCTCCAGGCTCCTCCTCCTCCTCCCCCTCCTCCCCCTCAGCAGCCCGGCTACATGGTGCCCACGCCTGGGCAGAACATGCCAACCCCAACCTACTCCACTCCTGCGCCAGGCCCAGTGCCCGTCAACCAACCGGTGATGCAGCAGCAGGGATACATGCAGCAGCCTATGCAGCAGGTAAGCCCAAACCTCGATACCTTACTTTGAATGATCAGTGTCAGGATTCTAAAATGGCCGCCATGCTTCATAAACGAACAGCAGTTTTGACATCCAAGCCATATTTGACAATATGAAGTGCGAAACCTTATGAATGAGGTGGAGTATCATTTGCTTTTATAAGGTCAATTTTTTTAATTAAACATGCTTTAAAAAGTCTTTTATAACTCGTTAATGCTGTGTTTCATTAATGTATTTAAAAAAAAGAGAGAGAGAGAGAGCCTAACATTATATTCCCAGTGAAAAATGTTCATTATTTTTCTGCGAGTGTCTTTTATTAAACTAAACACTGCGCTTTTATCTCCGGAGTAAGGAGCGAAACCATTTAATCCAGTGGCACCGAGTGAAAGACGAGTCTGAGGTGGAATCTGAGTGGACTTATTCATCATTGATCAAGACCGAGTTTAACTTTAGCGTTGGCCATGTTGTTGTATAAAAAAATTGCGCTAGAAACAAATATATCTTTCTAATGTAATTATAAAATCATAAGAAGGTCTGTTTGAGCTTTTGATATCTGATCGACCCTGAATCCTTCAAGCACGTCTGGATTGCTGTGATTACAATATTTTTGTCCTTTTTTTGACCATCAGCAGATGCCGTGTTACTGCGCACCAGGCCAGTACCCTCTGTCCGGCCAGCAGTATCGGCCAGTTGGCACGGTGCAGTACAATAGCCCTCAGAGCCAGCCGATGCCCCCACCCCCTCCTGCTCCTACCCAACAGCCAGGTAACACACACACGACCTGTTCGCCAAACTGCTACTTGTTAAACCTCAACAGCTGCTGCTTATCGTTTTTCCTTTAATCACATTAGAGTTGGTACATAATCATAAAACTCCTCCTGTTCCTTTCAGCACTTGGATGTGATCTGATTTATTATTATTTTTTTTAAAGGACTATAAAATTTTGTTGCAACCCCCCCAAAACATTGTTGTCTGTTTCCTAGCAGTTGTAGTTTTCACACGAATGGTTGAAAATGAGGAAGCACCCCAGGGGCAGAGGAGCAGCGCCGAAAGCTAATTACACAGAGCCAAGCACTTTTGTTCTCGCGTTGTTATTGCCGTTTTTTTAAACAGATACAAAAAGCATTTCCAATCAAATACAAAATTAGTGGTGTTCGTTCTCACTCACTCACTCACTCATACACACACACAAATTTGCCTCTTTATCACCCTGCATGCTTTGATGGATGTTTTATTCAACTGCTGAAGTGTAAAAAAAAAAAGAAATGTCCTTTATGGCTTTAAGCTGGATCCTTTGAGAACCTTAATAGACATTTGAGACTTTAAGGCTTCAGTTTGGCTTTCATCACCTTAGCTGTCAAGTTGTTTTATGGTGTGGTCCGAACAGCGAGCTAAGGCATGGTCCTAAAATGAATCACCTGGAGGTTTGGATATAGATAGATAGTCTTCAAAGCTGCCAAGCATCCACTAAACTGTTTTCTTTTCATGTAACGTAACAAGGCCGGCAGCTGTGACTCAGAGTGGCTGAATGCGGGGCCGGGACACTGTCTGAGAGGCCCTAAGATTCTCACAGTGAACCGGTCTCTTTTCCAGCCCCTCACTCCTCCTCACACTAAACGCATCTCCGTTCATCTGAGCGCTCTGGCTGCTGCGGAACGGCAGCATCACTGACTCAGAAGAGATGCCTCTGAGCCTTTACCTCTTCATCCCAAACAATAGGCCGTACCGTTTCTACTTCACAGCATGAACAC
Organism: Sciades assimilis; assembly: GCA_027576325.1. Lineage (NCBI taxonomy): Eukaryota > Metazoa > Chordata > Actinopteri > Siluriformes > Ariidae > Sciades > Sciades assimilis. The sequence continues at coordinate 18,437,453 of JAODJS010000028.1, read as the reverse complement.
ATCACCAAAATATCCTCCTTTATGTTCGCTGGCACTTCAGTCATCACTAATAGCGGTGTGAATGGAAGTTGCAAATGGAAACCCAAACTCTGTTTGAAAAAGGCAAGCTTAGCAGATGGATCCTCAGGAAGTGCCATTAGAAATAATCTCTGCGTTGCCTCGGTTTGTGAATACAATTTGAAAAGAAAAGAATGTCTTTTGTAACTTAGTTTAGCGAAGACGTAGGGGAAGATAATTTTTTGTCTTGATGCACGAAAAACACGCGATCAGATCAGCAGTGATGGATGAGCAGAATGAACTTCGCAGTCAGCAGGGGGGGGGGGGATGAAAAATAAGAGCGCCAGAGGAAACAAAACATCTGCCCTCAAAAGAAGAAAGACAACACACAGGATTTTTCCCCCCCTACCCCACCCCAGAGTCTTAAATCTTAATCATAAGCGTCTGACAGTGCATTTTTTCCCTCAAGCAGGCAATGGGTGAGCAAGATCGTCTTTGAAAACTTGAACGTTCCAAGGGAGTTTAGTGAAATAACTCGTTTTCTCCTTTCTCTCACTATCATTTTTTTTTTCTTTGCTTCTTTGCTCAGTCAGCCTGCACGGAGAATGTTTAATATTACATTTCCTTCCATTCTGGCTTCCTAAGTGGAGGTGAGTGAATCGAACCAAAAATAGCCAGCTTCTCTTCAGCTCCTCGCCGTGGGCCATCCATTCCTTTTGTCCCACTTTTTTTTTTTTTTCTCATCAGGGCTAAATTGATTGCTGCCGCTTTGGCCAAAAGCCAGGAGAAATTGAAAATTGCCTATCCATCCACAGCCCCCACCTTCCTCAACTCCCACACAGACCTCCCATTGAGCCTTCCCACTGGGCACCTCCTCCGACGAGAGCGTTTCAATAGTGTCGTCTGGTTGTACACTCCCCTCCCCCTCCATATAACCTTGACACCAATGCAAATTATCCTCCTCTATAATGGGTGTCGGAACAAAACCACGTCGGCTGCTTTTTATCACGTCTCGCCTCGCCTCACTGGGCTGTTTCTGCAAGCGTCGTCGTCCCCTCGCTGTTCTCCAGTAGCCTTAAAAGATGTCACAAGCGAAGGTGCTCAGCAGCCATAATATAACGTTTGTAGACCATGAGGTAATGAAAAGGCATTTGACAGCAAAAGACTCGCATCGCAGGTGTTGCCACAGGGAGATGGAATCGTATTTTAGCTAACAAGGGAGGGAGTAATTAGGTGGCTTTAGTTTAATTGACATTCTCTGGTTCTAAATAATTCATTCCAGTATTGCAGTGACGGAAAGGAAGGATCACAGCATAGTCCTCAGAAACGTCGTGCTTCTTAGCCTCAGGATATAAAACCTGGTAATTTCTTCCTAACTCAAATTCATCATCCGGCGTTATTCCAGTCTCGCGCTTTAGATTGGCTGGCTTATTTCATCTTTTTGATTCTCTGATGTGCCGTGTTGTGTGACCGTGCATACAATTTAATTTTTTATTGCATTACACTACTTGGTTGTAACATTAGCCCGTTTCTCAATGTTATTTCTGAGCAGTCTGAGAAATGCAAGGTGAGGATGAACGTGTTCCCTCAGGTCAGTTTTAGTGAAAATTATGCAAAATATTTCAGAGATGAGTTTTTTTTTTTTTATTATAAATGATTTGCAGTCTGGAGCAAACAATATTTACTCCTTCACGAGTGCGACTTGAGAAAAGTCAGGAGAGTTGAATGAATAGGTGATGTTACTCATCTGAAACAATTTTCCCCTCCCATTTCCATCCATTTTTAGTGATTTTTTTTTCTCCTCCCATCGCTTTAGGTTACCAAACTGTGATGCCAAATCAGCAGCCGAGCTACCAGAGCGTGGTGCAGCAGCCGCCGAGTCAAACCCTGGTCAGTGGCCAACATAGCAATATGGGAAATCAAATGCAAGGCATGATGGTCCAGTATCCCTCAGTGCCATCTTATCAGGTGAGAGTCGGCGCCTTCGCCACGGTAACCATTTTAAAAAGCAATGTTCCTCATCACTTAAAATAATTGATGCTTGAGTCACAAGGTGGACTGTGTTTTCCGTCAGGTATCCATGCCTCAAGGATCCCAGCAGACATATCAGCAGCCAGTCATTATTCCCAGCCAGTCGAGCCATGCTTCCAGCATTCAGGTCTACTACAGTGTTATCCCACCAAATCAACAGAACACCATGAGGTACGCACTCCGCTATGGACCCGAATCTCAGCCTATTATAAGGCGCCGCTTGTTACAAAACACATGCTCGGTTAATATTTATAATGGCACATTATTTACTCTGTTTAAATGGGTAGCATTAATTTTCATACAGAGCTCATATTAATTACATGGGCTCGTCGTGGACATTTTGTTGGTCCCTGATGAAATAAAACCAGATCTGTGCTGCGCACTGTTGCTAAATGTAAATTTTCTTGCATAATTTCGTGAGGCACCAGCTAAAGAGGTCAGGCCGCACTGGATCGAGCATCACAGAATAAGTAAGAAGAAAAGGTCACTTTTTTTTTTAAAAGCAGACTCGACTTTACTAGGCCACGTTCGGCGCTGATTTATGTGACCGGATACCCGAACACACTTAATATAACGCAGCTGGTCCCGAAAGGAGTGCGCTCTCGTTCTCTCTACACATCCACCATCCTTCATAAGAGGCAGCCCATGCAGGGGGTTTATTCCTCAGGGCACCTGATCACTCTCACAGCTGCCTGTGCACTTGGACTGGCACATCAGTCTCTGTGCTGCTTATATCCTCATTAGACCAGCACTTTTCATCCTTATTAGAGAACGGGAACAGCGCCTTGGAAAATCGGACGATGGATGGTGAAATGTCTGTGGTGCCATATCTGGTTTGCAATTGTGAAAATTACACTGGCAATGGGTTTTTTTTTTTCTTTAGTGCAAGCATGTTCCTGCTAGGTTTGCAGAGGGTATATTTAAACTAGTGCTGGCATGTGGAGCTGTGCTGCTCCCATGTGTGCTTAGTGCCCTATATTGGTAATTTCCTTCCAATTTCCAGGCAATCAGCTGAATTTGTGCTGTATTAAGTCAACTGTAGCTCCAAATTGGTGGAATTTTATTATAGTCTTGGCGGACAAGACCTGTTTATCTCTCTGTGTGTGTGTGTGTGTGTGTGTGTGTGTGTGTGTGTGTGTGTGTGTGTGTGTGTGTGTGTGTG
>JAODJS010000028.1:17507283-17517292 GCA_027576325.1 Sciades assimilis | reverse complement strand
GAGGGAGGGGGGGCAGGGAGTAAGTGCACACATCTCATATACTGGGACTGCTTCACTACCTGAATACGGATCCCAGTAAGCGAGAAAGAGAGAGCAAGCGGGAGAAGAATCGACTGTTTTGTTTCTTTTCCATTTCCAAGAATGATCTATTGTTTGCTCCATTCGGACTGAAAATTGTGTCAAGAATCCATCCACTGGAGCACAAGCAGATCAAGCTGAGATGGCAGGCCAGCCGATAGAACTGGCAGGACTAGTCCTGAGTCTGGTGGGCCTAATAGGTGTCGCAGCCAGCACAGGGATGCCCATGTGGCGCGTGACGGCATTCATTGGTGAGAACATCATCGTGATGGAGACGCGCTACGAGGGACTATGGATGAACTGTTATCGACAGGCCAACATTCGCATGCAATGCAAGGTTTATGATTCTCTGCTGGCACTCACACCTGACCTCCAGGCTGCCCGAGGCCTCATGTGCTGCTCGGTGGCACTGGCTGCCATTGGCCTGTTCATTGCCATCACAGGAATGAAATGTACTGCATGCATACAAGGGAATGAGCGTGCCAAACGTATGATACTCATTATAGCTGGCTCCCTCATTATCCTAGCCTGCATCACCTGCCTTATTCCTGTCTCCTGGACCGGCCATGTGATTATACGAGATTTCTACAACCCCCTCCTGATCGATGCCCAGCGAAGGGAGCTTGGCGAGGCGCTCTACATCGGATGGGTTTCCTCGGCACTGCTTTTTGCTGGCGGATGCATTTTTGTGTGTTGTAGTGGGTCTAAAGATGACCAAGACTACCAGTCTCGTTATGCTTACAAAAAGAATGTGCCATATGTCGCATACCAACCTCAACCACAACCAGTGGCATATCAGCCCAGACCTGCAGCTGCCTACAGTTTCGCCTCCAGAGAACCATCCTTTATCCAGACGTCCAGTCAACCATCTATCGTTCAGACATCTAGGCAGCAGAGTTTCATCCAGCCGTCCAGGCAGCAGAGCTTCATCCAATCATCCAGGCAACAGAGCTTCATCCAGCCATACCCACAGCAGAGCATTATGCAGCCGTCCAGACATCCATCAGCTCGTAGTGCTGTTGCCTATCTGTGAAAAGGACAGCATAAGCACAAACTAACGGTTAAATCAGGACCGAACAGGGGATATGGTAACCGGATCCAGTCAGTGGCTATGTATATACTGTATGTATGTATATCCTTGTTTACTGAAGCTTCTGTGACTTTACTGTGTAAATATTTTATATACAGTGCTGTGCAAAAGTCTTAGGCATATGTAAAGAAATGCTGTCGACCAAAAATGGCTTAAAAATAGTGAAATGAAATGTTTCAACATTAAATTATACTATAAACAGTAAGCGCTAAGCCATAATAAATTAAACAAAGTCAATATTTGGTGTGAGATGAAATTCCCTTTGCTTTAAAAAAAATTTTGCAGTCTCGGGTCCAGTGAGTGCAGTTTTATGTGGAAATGAGCTGTAGGTTTTACTGAGCATCTTACAGAACCAGCCGCAGTTCTTCTGGACTCTTTGACTCTCACACTCGCTTCTTCATTTTGCACCAAAACCCAGCAGCCGTCATTATGATTTCTTTTTTTAATCTGAAAAGCGCTCTCTTATGTAATATGCTGCTCAGATACAACGTTTTTTTTTTTTCTGTAACGTTTAATTTTGTGCTGGAAAAGGAATGAAATGTTTTTGTACTGACTCGATAATGTCGAAGTCGTAAAATAGAAATATATCACAAAGTTTGTATGGGGAAAAAAAAAACCCAGGGTGCCGAAGACTTTTTCCCAGTACTGTGTGTACAGTATATAGGGCTGTATAGCTTTTATATCTGATCCGTATGTCACAGAATAAATGGAGTTTTCTCTTAAACAGGTTGGAAGCAGTGCATTGTGGTTGCTACCCACTGTGTCCAAAGGCTCTCGTCTACCCAGAAATATTTCCTGGTAGGGTTCGATTTATTTTTTAATTTCCTTTTTTTTTTTTTAAAAGAAGAAAAATTTGACATTTGAAGATGACACGATGACAAAATGACATAGCCGATGACATACATCACAAAATACTAACCGTCATTGACAAAAGTTATAAATTATACCAAAGTAGTAAGTAATTCATCTTCAAGCCTAAAGCATTGACACATTTTGGTGTACTTTTATATAAATAAAGAAAACCCAAGCCCAGTTGAATAATGTAAAGCATAAAACAGCATGGAGTCGGGTGCATTTTTAATGCTGGAAGTGGTTGGTCTCTGCTCCATGCTTTTGAGGTTTTTTTTTTTTTTTCTTTGTGTAATCAAAAATGTATTTCTTCATCCTTTTTTTTTATGCAGGTTCATATCTATACTCAACACCTGAGCAACTTTTGAAGAGACTTCAGGGTTTCTGTAAGCATCCTCATTTAGCCAGACAACATGTTCTTCAGGTAGGTCTTTATTCACATCTATGGATATGGTAATGTTGATATCATAATGACTTTTGATCACATTATGGATGTTGGTTATACAAAGGTTGTTTTTTTTTTCTCCCCTTCCCTTGATCACAAATTCCACATTCTTCAGTGAGAATTTTAAGCAGTGACTTGATCAGTTCGTATCCTGATCATATGTTCCACCTCTGTTGTAGGTGAACACGGGAAGGTTTTCCTGGGATGCTTTGGGACAGGAGTACAGATCGCTGTTGGCAACAGGTTCCAAGAACATGACGTCATGACTGATGTGCACATCTTCAAAGTTCAATACGAACCTCAGTCGGGACTGGCCAGTGTTGGAGCCGAGTCACGAAACCTCGAGTCCGAGTCCAGTCTCGAATCCCCAGTGTTCAAGTCTGAGTCATTAAAGAAAATTTCGAGTCGAGTCCAAGACTCCGACCGCACCATTTGACGGCGGGTGTTTTAGCGCCATTAAAAACATGACGTATGAACAGGTGAATGTGATTCTCTGTATCACAGAGTGTGAAGTATTCTGTCAGAGATGGTTGCGAGACAGATGTAAGTGCAGAAGGTGTGTTTATTAATACAAGTGAAGAACAATCCAGAACGGCAGGCAAAATCATAAAACGGTGAAATGGCAACCGGTCGAGCGAAGCACAAGCAGGCTTTTGTAGACTCGGCAGAATCAAAGACGAGAAACAGGAAACCAAACAAGGAAATAAGGCTCGGTAATGTCTCAGCAATGCAATGCAATACTTCGCAAAGTAAATGTGCTTTCACAGTTTTTATACCGGTGCGCTGATTGCGCCTTAATTCTGTGCAGGTGCGAGTCATTCATGGCGCACACGAGAGTCCGCTTGGCACGTGTGCTGTCCGGAGCGCGCCCGAGAGTCGGTCTGATGCACAAGCCAAGGCACGCAGGTGTGACGCTCTTGCACAAAATCAGTACAAAAATTAAAGGAGAACTGAAGCCATTTTTAAACTTGCTTTATTTCTTAATTAACTTGCTATTCGATGACGTTTTCGGTTTTAATAACCTTATATCATGACTTGTATTGGCAACTAATTGCAATTAAATATCATACTTATCAGCCTGTTCGTTTTTTAGCCATGTTGAATTTAGTTTGTTTGGTCCACGGCAGGCGTCGCTTATCCACACGATCTTCACGAGACTTGTGCGAATCTTCGAAACGTGAAGAAGCGTCAGCCAGGTGTCGGTGCCGCCATTTTGAAAACTGTTTTCCAAATGAAACGTTGCACAAAAATGAGTATAAATGAAGAGTACTGCTTACTTTTTTCAAACTTTCCTGACTGCTATCAAAACAAACAAAACTTCCGGCTTGATTACATCAGCGTTCGAAAGAGGGTGCGCGCGTCTTTTGACAACGTTGGTCACTTTGATTTCCGCTGTACGTTTTATTTCCGTCCTACGATGTCTCGCACAGGTCTCAGCGAATCTCGTTTACAGTCGTCGCGTTGACGTACAGACTGATGTATTACAGAGCGTATTTCAAACACTCATCACTTGCTATAGCAGCGACAAAATGTCGATCAAAAATGCATTCCGATATTTAATAAATAGAATTTTGATTGTAAAAAATTTGCCTTCAGTTCCCCTTTTATGTCGATATAAATATCTTGCGCCAAATTATTATGGCATGTTACAAAAAATAAAGAAAAAATGTGAGTCCTTGTCTCCAGCTTACGAGTCCGAATGCAGTTAACGCACAAGTCTGAGTCACGAGTCCTTAAAATTAGGGCACGAGTCGGACTCGGGTACTACAAGTCTGGGACCGACACTCTTCAGTGAAGTGAAGTAATGTGAAAGGGCAATTTCAGGAGCAGTTTTGTAACAGAATCTCATGTTATTGAGTTTTAGCTTTAAAAAAGAAACCTAAGCTGTCCAGTTTGAACCGATTCCACTTTATTCTGTTATTAAAATTCAAACCTCCGTCATGCAGTCGTCATGAGTCATTAATGTGACACTTAACAGGTAGGTATCAAATCCTAAACGCCTCATAAATAGAGAACAAGAATAAGCAGTCAAACTCTCTCAAACATGTCTTACAGGCAGCTAAAATAAAGTGTTTCTCATGACTCTCAGAACAGACGCAGCCGCAAACCTGCCTCAGCCTCACCACCTCTCCACTAAAACAACATCCACAGCACAGGGACCTCAACGCAGAGCGCTTTTACATGCATAGTTTGAAGGGAGAGGAGGAGGAAAAAAAAAACGAGAAGTAGAAAATAAACAACCTAGAAACCTGCGACCGCTGTCCGTGTTTTCCGCTTAGGCGGTGCCACCTCACATTTCGGTTCAGGTCCATTTTTATCCTTTTTGTGCCGGAGCAAATCTGCACGGCTGGAATCTTCGCTTCCCACTCGGGCTGAGTGGCGGCCAACGTTGTGGCTTGAAGCTCTTGTGGGCTCCACCTGGGGGTTGCCAGGTTGTCACAGAGTCCCCTGAGGCTCAGAAAAGGTTAATAGGAGGCCTTCGCTGCCCTGCGGTTGCGTCTAAATATGTTCATAGTGTTTGTGTTCGGAAATGAGCCACCGTATAATTAAGGGGGTCCAAGAACTAGGTATTTATAAGTCATCAAGAAACGTAAAGGGGAAGATGAAATAACATATTACCCTATAAGTATGTTTGCATGTCAACCGTACTTGAGTGCTTGGACCCTTTGATCGCTTCTCCCTTTTAATCTGTGATGCTGAAATCGTTTAAGTTGGTCATTGAGGAGGGGGGGAAAAATCATCGCAATATATTCGTTTTTAACTTGGCAGCCTTCGTGACATGCAGTTAATACAAACGGATTGCTAATTCAGGTGCAGCAGATGTGAGATTGGAATTAAAGGAAGAAATGAAATCAGGTTGTGATACAGCTCCTTATTTCCTGAAAGCAAAATTAGGCCCATCGTTCTTGCTTTTGCCATAGGTCCTGACCCACCTCCGGTTGAAAAATGGTTCCTAATATCTTTTATCAGCATTCCACACGTGCGACTACGAGTTTCCTTCCTCCAGAAGATGCAGAGATCTTAGCAGCTTGATGTATGTGTTATTTCAGAGATATTCCCACTCATGAATTCACATACAGTATCATAATCGAGCATGTACTAGTACGAAAGAAGCTTTAAGAGAGATAATATGATTTCTCACATTTCGGTTTGGCGAAAGCCAACACCGTGTCTTGCCGTGGTACGTTAGACCTAAAGACGGATTGCTTTGACCCCTGAGCGCCGTGACAGATTTGCTGTCGTTTGAGGATCCTCTCCTGCAGCGTCAGACGAGTCGGGCCGACCCGAGGTCAGGACCTAATGACGCCGTAAAGCTTATACCACTGCTGTTTCGGCACTTACAAAATGTCACCCCACATATAAAACTTAATAGCAACCTCTGTAAAATGTAGGAGGCATGAAGCCCTTTTTCACTGGCCTTTTTAAGTCACGGTCCTGCTTCTCACTGACAGTGTTCGAAGAACAACACGCCAATTCTCAAAGCCTGCTTGCGTGAAACGGTCTTGATTTTTCCAAGGATAATTTTTGAAAGTAATGCTTGGTTCACACATTGGCGTTTCAGCCTTTGGCGTATCAGGATACGTGGCAGTAACAAAGGAACGTCACAGCATCGCCAGCTTACGTCGCTAATGCTCTTGGATGTGTAACATGAGCGCCCTCCTAGAGCTGCCACCTTATTGTGGTGGAGGGGTTTGTGTGCTTGAATGATCCTAGGAGCTATGTTGTCGGGGGCATTGCGCCCCTGTTAGGGTCTCCCAAGGCAGACAGGTCCTAGGTGACAGGCCAGACCAAGAGCAGTTCACTGAAACCCTTATGGATAATAATCGATCAAGGACCGTGACGTCGCCCGGTATGGCGCAGCTGGGGCCCTACCCTGGAGCCAGGCCTGGGGTTGGGGCTCGTATGCGAGCGCTTGGTGGCCAGGCCTTTGCCCACGGGGCCCAGCCGGGCTCAGCCCGAAACGGTGATGTGGGCCCGACCTCCTGTGGGTTCACCACCCACAGAGGTAGCCGTAAGGGGCTGGTGCAATGTGGATTGGGCAGTAGTCGAAGGCAGGGGCCTCGATGACCTGATCCCTGGACACAGCGGCTAGCTGTTGGGACATGATTAAGGTTTCTTAACTTCCTAAAACAGTTCTACTGTGCTGATGTGTGCATACACCTTGCAATGCTCTTGAACACGCCATTAGTGATGGTCCTGGGTTCACTGGGTGTTTTGGGTCTTTCAACATCATACACCATTTCCCAGGTGACCTTGCCAAGTTCAAGTAGCATTAAGCTGTTCATGATGTCCCACCTCTCTTTATCCAAAGCCATAGTGAGGCCCTTTCAGCAGCCTCTGAGATATTGCCAATGGTTTTCCTCCTCTCCCTTCCAACGATGCCCGGTATGCTGAAGGTCTTGAAGACAGATTGCCCTTCAAAACCCCTACAGCCATCCTCGATGGGTATCAAAAGTTAAAGTCACAGTCCTTCCCATGCCAGGACCTGGTCTTCCCAGACAGTCTCCTGTCCCAGTACTAACCAGGCCCTTAAGGCACATTGGGCAGCATTGATCTCCACTTCTCTAGCCCTCGGCCTCTCGCCTATTTAGCTAGGGTTACAGTGGGGGACTGATCCTCTGGTAACCATGAGAGTTTGACTCCCCACTCACATATGTATTGCAGCATGCCTTGCCAGACAGCAGTATGTACCATTTTTATGATAGTCTTTAGTATGACCCAACCGCAAGTAGAACTCATGATCTCTCGATCGAGAGGCGGACACGCTAATGACTAGGCCAGCTCGTGGTCTCAATGGATATGCACCTTGTCAAACAGTTTTTCAGGGGTTCTTCACAATTGGCTGGGTTCTTAACTTAATAAAACGGTTCTACTTGGAATATTTCTGATAAGGAAGCACTTTGTTGGAGGGTTCTACATGCAAGGTTTTCACAAAGGGACAATTGAACCAAGAGCATAGTTTAAATGGTTTGTAGACAGTTGCTTTGGCTACTCTATGACTTGTTTGAACTCGCAGTGTAAAAATAGGGCATATTATCATAGTGTTTGATAGGACATTCTAGATTCTATATGTCTGCATATATAACAATGCATTCAACAGATTGCATAATATAGGTTGGGTGGTTGGGGGCAGCCATGATCTAAAGGTTAGAGAAGCAGCCTTTGGATCAAAGGATTGCTGATTTGATTCCCAGGACTAGCAGGAAAATCCATGGCTGAAGTGCCCTTGAGCAAGGCACCTAACCCCCAACTGCTCCCCAGGCAATAGTGAAGAACCCCTGAAGAACCTTTTGACAAGGTGTATATCCATTGAGACCACGAGCTGGCCTAGTCGTTAGTGTGTCCGCCTCTCGATCGAGAGATCATGAGTTCTACTTGTGGTTGGGTCATACTAAAGACTATCATAAAAATGGTACCTACTGCTGTGTGTGGTCACTCTATGTTACTCTGGATAACAGCATCTGCTGCTTGCAATGTGATGTGATTCATTGTAAAATACTGCATATTTTACATGAAGATTTCATACTTATGATTCAGGCCAATTTTCAACTTGGTTTTATTTTTTGAATGAGATTTTTTTCCCATAGATAATTCTTTTCCTCATGATCATGTATCCCACGATCCTGACAAATAAGCAATATAGATAATGGCTGGAGTGATGGATGGATGATCGCATATTACATACATAATAGCACTTGTGATTCGCATGTGTGCTGCCATCCTTTGTTTTGACATCTTGCTGCTTATTATGATCAATTGAACATTATTAGCTATTTTACAATCATTCACACAACCACCAACTGCTACCATGGTTGATCTATATACAAAATGCACACTTGTTAGAAAGCATTCAGTTATGCATGCAGTGTTTATGGTCTTTGGAATCGCACAATGATATCCAGTTTTCCCTTTGTCATTGTTGTTGACCATGATGGAGATTAATGAGCATCATGTTGCTGCAAAGGTGAAAGAGCACCGTAATATGCTGAGATGCTCAAATCCCCATTGCTGGCAGGAAACAAATTTTGCACCCAAGTCAATTCTGTTTAGGCTAATTTCTTGGATGAAGTTTAATTTTTCAGATACTGAGCTCGAGCACCAAGTAATCCAAAGTGGTGCTGAGGAAGTTAGGCATACTTGATAACCTGTCAGAACAGACAGAATGAGTTGGCTTGTATTGACTTTTCTTGGCAGAGCAGCCCATAACTTGGAAGCAAAACTCGCATCTTAGAAGTTAGTAGGACAACAAATAAACACATGAATATAGAACTTGGAAATTCATATTGGACACATGAGAGTAGTATTTGGACATGTTTCATTTTAGGATATGGTTCTTCTTAATCCTGGGGGTGTATGTAGGAAATCTTGGCCTTTAGGCTATAATATTTTGAATTAATGAATACACCTTACATATTTTTTTTCACCAGTTGTGGGTCCCTGGAACCATCATCATATTTCGCTGCACTGGCACTGGTGTTGTTTAAATCCCATAATTGGCCACGGTATTTGCCATTGATATTACTATTGAAAGAAACCGTATTCCCTTGTCAGCTTATTAGCGACTAATAAATGATGTCACGATTTAAACCTTTGGTTATTCTGCATGGGCAGGCCAAGCCTGATCTGGAATGAAACTATTTTAAATATGCTGCTTTAAATATGATTACAGAAGCTGAAGGTCAACCAGTGCAAATGCCACTGGTAATTTAAAACATTGTGGTGATTAACGTTGGAGCATTTCTGGATCTCCTGAACCATCATCTAACCATCATCAAACTTCTGTGCTTCTGAGTTAGATTTTTTTCTTTTTCATTTATGCCTAAGAATAGCCTGGTTGGTGATGGTATTTATGGTACTTATGCATCCTGGAAGCTCTTTGCAGTATTGCTCGGAATGATCTCAGCCATAACTGGAACACAATGCTATCAGAGTGCAGCTTTAATTTCTCAGAGGAGATTCATCAGCTCTCAAAAAGTGTTTTGCTATCTGGGGTTTTTTCCCACCATTTTGCTCACCAGTTTGGTCATTCAGTAGCCAGCCGTCCTCTAACGTACAGTAGCTACCACTGGTGCGTCCTCTGAGACGCCACATCTTTTCAAAATGGATCACAGCCTAGGGCAGCATAACACACTTGGAGGAAAGTGCAATCTACCCTCTTCCAAATACATGAGCTTATAGCTATCCGTGATTGGCTAGTGTCTCTGTGATTGACAGGGGAGAAAGAAAACGTCATTCTTCCTACCCAGAGACCACTCATTTCACTCTCCTACCTCCTGACCACATTTGGTAGGGCAAGCACTTTTCTGCTGTAGTCATCTCTGCAATTTTTGATCTTGTTTACTCCTGAACTTTCCACTCATCCAGAGGTAGCTTTGTAATACAGTACATTATCTCATCTCTTCTCATCTCATCTCATTATCTCTAGCCGCTTTATCCTGTTCTACAGGGTTGCAGGCAAGCTGGAGCCTCTCCCAGCTGACTACGGGCGAAAGGCGGGGTACACCCTGGACAAGTCGCCAGGTCATCACAGGGCTGACACATAGACA
>JAODJS010000028.1:16211721-16222511 GCA_027576325.1 Sciades assimilis | reverse complement strand
AGCTCAGAGCAATTTGCACAACCAAAAACACAGCAAAACCTTTCCATACTGATCAATAACAACTACCTTATCTGAATGAAGCAATACACGCTGCCTCCTGTCATGGCAGTGAAGTTACCATTGCTATGAGGTGATGTGATGGTGCAAAGCCTCTATTTTGAGCAAAGCATGTCAAAGACATTTCATTAACACCTCAGGGGACTCTATCAACTGGTGGAAAAGGGGTATGTCACATTTAATATGTTGTGGAAGGTCATATTTTGTCTCAAACTAATTCTATGGCAGGAACAAGCTAAAAAAGTTTATTCACTTTGAGAATTTGATGGGACAATGGTATCCATGTTGCAAAGCCAATAACTCCAGAATGTCTTTGTCTCATTCTATTTTTGATTTCATCACAGTTTTCATAAAAAATGCAGCCATCCATCATCCATAACCACTTATCCTGTGCAGGGTCACGGGCAAGCTGGAGCCTTTCCCAGCTGACTTTTGGTAAAAGGCCGGGTACACCCTGGACAAGTTACCAGATCATCACAGGGCTGACACATAGAGACACATAGCCATTCACACACACCTATGGTCAATTTAGATTAACCACCAATAAGCCTAACCTGCATGTCTTTGGACTGTGGAGGAAACTAGGGCACCCAGACGAAACCCACACAGACACGCAGAGAACATGCAAACTCCACACAGAAAAGCCCCCGTCAGCCGCTGGGCTCAAACCCAGAACCTTCTTGCTGTGCGGTCACAGTGCTAACCACGACACCACCATGCCGCCCCTTCTTTTAATTTTAATTAATTTATACATCTAAGTTAATAATTAATTCATTTCTGTTTTTTAAGACCCCAGCAGAGTTAAGTGTCCTTGTGCACATTGTGTACATAGGCTACAGTATATGGCACTGATACTCTAAAAATAAAAGCATATTTGTTTTGTAAATTTCAGGCAAGCTTGTACAGAAATATACTAGAAATATGGTTTTATTTTGGGGTGGCATCGTGGTGTAGTGGCTAACACTGTTGCCTCACAGCAAGAAGGTTCTGGGTTTGAGCCCAGTGGGCAACAGGAGCCTTTCTGTATGGAGTTTGTATGCTCTCCCCATGTCTATGTGGGTTTCCTCTGGGTTCTCCAGTTTCCACCAAATATATGCAGGTTAGGCTAATTGGTAGCTCTAAATTGACCATGAGTGTGAATGGTTGTTTGTCTTTATGTATTAGCCCTGCAATGACCTGTTGACTTGTCCAGGGTGTACCCTCTTGCCCATAGTCAGTTGGGATAGGCTCCAGCTTGCCTGCAAACATATATAGTTTATTTGACTCATATGGAGCTTTTATCCTATCAGTAACATGATTCAGACATGATTCTGAAGTTAGAAGAAATAAAGAGGGACAAAAATACGGTGTGTCAGGTGATGCAGTATTGAGTGGCTCTTAGTGTAGCTTGCCAAAGTGGAGTGAATAAGAATAGAGATGCAGGGAGAATGAGATGGCAGAGGAAAAAGCCACTACTGAATTATTAAAATAAAAACATGGGGACTTTTCAAGAACAAAAGAACTCCCACTTTTCAATAAATGTCACACACAAACATTACACTGTGTCACCCTATGAGGCAATGCATCCAATCTTCCGTCCTCTCTCCACTGCATCCATCTTCCCATCCAGCCCAACCTCTGGAAGATAAAGTGTGTTATTAATTGACTGGCAGGACTTCCTGTCTCCCTATTGTTCTAATCAGAGATGCTGGCAATTAAGATCATCCCTCTGAGATCCAGGCTACTGATCTGCTCAATAAGGTATTAAGGGAAGAAGCAGGGTTCGATCAGCTCATTCTCTTTAGCACCTCTGACAGGGAGCTGGGCCCAGTAATGTGATGATTAATTTTTACACTCTCATGGTTCTTAATCCTGTCGTATGCATATTGTTATTAAAATGACTGATTATAATACCTTGATGAATCAGGACAACATGATTATTATCTGGGACACAGTGGGAATGTCAATACAATGTGCGTGGCAATAGGTGAAGGAGGATCGAGCAGGTGACTGCTGTAGGGATCTCTATGTAGTACTGGTTAAGCCACATTATATTTACACAATGTCCAAGTGTACATACTATCCCAAACAATTGGTATTCAAATCTTACTCGTCATTCCTTCTTATTATATCTGTCTGATTCTGAGCAACACTATTTGGACTACTTCTGAAACAATGCAACATTTGTTGGTTGGGCAGCAGCTGTATTGCATCTAAAAAAAATTATTTATAATTTATTTATAGATGCAATCAGATTAGTTACATAAGTAAATAATATTGGTTGGCTTCGTGGTATATGAGATATATTCCATCCACGAGACAAAGAGTTGTTCAATATCATGCTTACTGAATGGAATGTATCTGATATACCATGAATAAAGCCATTATTATTATTATTATTATTATGATGTAATGCCCTTTAGTTACACACACTGTAATCCCTAATATTTCCAGTTTAACCATGTTGAGCTATCCAGTCTCAATGAGTTTGTAGCTGTAGTTCCTTATTTTCACCAGCAGGGTGCATATTCACTCGCACAAGCACCACCCGCACTCTTACCGTAGTTCTTAGCAGACATACTATAGCCGAGAGAGAGAGCACATTGTGTTGATAGCTATATGATGAGTGATTAAAACTTTATTTCGTGTTGAGTTAATTATCCTGGAAGGTATCCGCACCTGTGAGGAGGTTTTTGGGTTGCCGGACATCGCTGTGTTATTGTGTTTTGTCAAGAGAAAACTCTGGTTGTTCTTTTTTGGTTGTGTATGAGTCGAATGGGATGGTGAGCCTGAGCCCGGACCCAAGGGACGTGGAGCAGGACATCGGCTTACATGCATGGAGGGTGTGACGTTGGAGGCAGCTTCATCGTGCATCTGGAGAAAGCAGATGAGATACAAAATCACACTACCCGGGTAGATGAACAAGTATATGAACAATTAAACAGTTGTAAATTGAAGGACTAATACACACTCCCACACTGGATACGGACGGACTGAGGACACTGACTAATCTGTACGACTGACTTCATTGGACTTTGTTTTGTTTGTTATTTTGGGCCCATTTTCTATTTTATTTGCACTTTGAACAGTATTACTTCCTTTCTTTTTTTCCATATTGTGCATCTGTTTTGTTGTTGTTTACAACTGAGCCTGTTTAATAGTATATCTCAAGTTGGTTACTTGGTTTTGATGGAGAAATATAAATTCAGTTGTTAACTGAACTCTTCAGTTTGGTGCAATTGAAGAGTGGCTTTTCTGCCAATAAAGAATATATCTTTGTTATCGTTTTCAAACTGTTGTCCGTGTCACATATATATATATATATCCACCTTGAGTGAAACTATATCTTCTGATTTGGCCTACATTGAAAGTACATGACAGTCACCTTAGCTCATGTACAATAGACAGTGTTACATCTGCACTTTGTGGCGAGCCAGCCAGGAGGATTAATAATAGACGGACACGGTTTTAACACTTTTTTTTTTCAGACATTTTACTTTTTCTCATTAAGTTTATTTCATATTATTGTATGCGTAAAGAGTTAATGCAAACATGGACATTGAACAAATGTATGGTATTAATGCAGAGCGGTCCGTTTGTGTAATTGGGCTAACCAAAACAGACACTGATGCGGATATCATTGCTTCATTAAGAACATATGGGACTGTAACTAAAGTAGTGCGGTTTCAAGCTGCAGGAATGGAGAATGCAGCCATTGTGGAGTTTGATTCAGATGTCATGATGGCAGTATTTGAGCTAAATCTTCCTCTTGAGATTCCAAATGTGAACAATCCTGCAGTGACATAGCAGGCAGGTAGTATTAATGCACTCACATATACTACTAGCCTTGCTTTAAGCAGTAGTAGTGAGTCTTCTGATGAAAGTGTTCTGAACACAGCGTCACACCCCTCATACGAAAATCAAAGGCCAAGAAGATTGACCTCTCAAAACTCACCTCCTTTCAACTCAATACCGAAACAGATAAGGAAGTCACTCAACCTGCAGTATGTAAGAAGATGAAAAAAGTTAAAACTCTCACTCCAGGAGATGATGACTTAAACCCATCTGATGTGCAGTGCATTGTGATTGAGCATGTGATTAAAAGTGACCCTTCCACATCTCAGAGCCCACCCTAGTGGCTATGCCCTTTCTCAGGCAAAGTGCCAAAACCTTCTGGAGAAACTGATTTTGAAACATGGTGCCTCCATGTAGATTTGATGTTCCAAGATGGAGCCCCTGTGGATGTTCAACGTAGGAAAATATTGGAGAGTCTGCTTCCTCCAGCCTCAGACGTTGTCAGACAATTAGGTTCCTCTGGTCATCCAAGGGAATATGTGAAGCTGTTGGACTCTGCTTATGGTCTGGTAGAGGATGGTGATGAAATCTTTGCCAGGTTTTTGAACATTCACCAAAACTCTGGTCAAAAAGCTTCAGAGTATCTGCAAAGGCTTCAGGTGCTCCTCAGCACTGCTATGAAGAGAAATGGAGTCAGTCAGTCATCAGCAAGCCATTACCTGCTGAAACAATTCAAACACGGCTGCTGGGACCATAATCTCATCGTGCAGTTAGAGCTGAAACCTGGGAAACACCATGACTTTGCAGAGCTACTTTTATAGCTAAGAACAGAAGAGGATAGAAGGGCAACCAAGTTGGATCGAATGCATCATCACTTTGGAGCCTCAAAACCAAAAGTCACTGCAAATGTGCATTCTGTGCCTGACATGTCTCCTTATGGTGATCCAAGTCCAAGTGTTCTCCAGGCATATATTGCTGAGACAGAAAGTTTAAAGCAGCAGCTTGCTGAACTAAAACTGCAGCTCAGCACCCAGAAACCTAAGAAACAGAAGAAAAATGAGGCAATGTCAGCCGACAAACCGAACCTGCCCACACCAAGAGCTGAGGCACAAGCTCATCAGGTAACACACAAACCTCAGCCTAGAGCCTGGTTCTGTTTTAGATGTGGTGAAGATGGCCACATAGCCAAGGTAAGTCAGAACCAAATTGACAAAGCTGCTGTGGACGAAAAATGCAAAGAATTAAGAGCAAGCCAAGATGAGTGGAAAGCTAAACAGCTCTTACCTTTAAACTGGACAGATTCCCAGTAAAGGGACCTACTGTAGCCGAAGAGAGAACTGAGAGTCCCAAGATACAACACAATGAAAAGAGAGCTAAATGTGGACACATGCAAACCTCTGAGGATGAGTTCCTTAATGGTTTAGTAGGCCCAAGATCTGTTGCTGTCATTAACATTGAAACAATGCAGTGCCAAGCAACTATTGATTCTGTTTCACAGGTTGCAACCATTTCCAATTCATTTCACAATACTTAGCTGTCTTCCCAACCAGTTCTGCCCCTTAGAGACATCCTCAAAGTGGAGGGCGCAGGAGGTCAAAATGTACCTTACCTGGGTTATGTAGAGATTAGCATACAGTTTCCAGCTGAACTTGTTAGCATGCTAGCTTTTGTTGTCCCAGATTATAGGTCCAATGCAGAGTGTCCTGCTCTTTTAGGCACCAACATCCCCCTCATTCAGGACATGTACAGCACATGCCAGATCAAACAAAACAATGACATGGTGGAAGAGTAAAGCTACAATGTAAGAAAATCATTGCGATCCCAGCTGGTGAAAAGAGGGTTTTGAGTGGTTATGTAAGAAGGGTACCCACCAACAAGGGAGGCCCACTCTTAGTAGAGCCATCCACTCGATCTAGTCTACCCAGTGGTCTTTTTGTAATTATGTCATGTCAAGCCCTCAGCAAACATGGTTCAAAGTCCCCATTCTGCTTAAGAAAGAGACAGCACACAACATAACAATTCCCCCAAACCATGGCATAGCAGAACTTTCCATCCCTCACTCTATCACTCCTTTATCCACCTCATCAGACAAAGCTGAAGAGAATCAGGTGTCACAAACCCCCAGCAGTATACCTGAAAGAACAGCTATGGGTTCCACAAACCACACTGACAAAATAACTTTTGACTTCACTGATTCTCCACTTTCAGAGGAATGGAAAGATCGGATCATGAAAAAACTAAACTCCATCCCTGAAGTTTTTGCAAGAGGCGACCTCAATTATGGTCATACCACTGCGGTCTAACATAAGATCCATCTCTCTGATCCAACACCCTTTAAGCAGAGAGTGAGGCTCATTCACCCATCTGATTATGAAGCTGTGAGGCTTCATCTCAAATAACTTTTGGATGCTGGTATTATAAGAGAATCAGAAAGCCCTTTTGCCTCACCGATAGTTGTTGTAAAGGAAAAAATGGTGCCATCCACTTATGCGTCGACCACAGAAGGTTAAACAATCAGACCATAAAGGATGCATATGCCTTACCCAACATAGAGGAAACCTTTGCCACTCTCATAGGGTCCAAATGGTTTACCGTTATGGATTTTAAATTGGGCTACTATCAGGTGAAGGTAGAGGAAGAGGACAAACACAAGATGGCTTTTGTTACACCTATGGGCTTCTGGGAGTTCAACAGAATGCCCCAGGGGGTCATGAACACCCCCTCAACTTTCCAGTCAGTCATGGAGAAATGCGTGGGCCCTCTCAACCTCAAGGAAGTCTTAGTGTTCCTTGATGATTTCATTGTGTTGGTTGACACACTTGAGGAACATGAGCACCGTCTCATGCATGTCTTAAGCAGGCTAAAGGAATTCAGTCTCAAGTTATTCCCTGAAAAGTGTAATTTTTTTCAAAAAGCCAGTCAAATATTTAGGTCATGTTGTCTCAGAAAATGGAGTAGAGACTGCCCCAGGGAAATTTGCCCCTCTGACAACCTAGACCCATCCAACCAATATCAGTGAGTTGAAATCCTTTTTAGGATTTACTGAATATTACAGGAGGTTTGTCAAGGATTATGCAAAAATTGCCAAACCTCTTAATGCCTTGACTGCTGGTTACCTTTCTCCATGGAAGAAGTCCAAAAGTTCACAGTTTTTCTCAAACTCTGACCTGAAACATCCCTTCAATGAGTGATGGACCTCAGATTGTGAAAATGCATTCAAAGTACTTGTTGAAAAGTTGACGGCTGCTCTGGTCCTTGGCTTCACCAATCCCAGGAAGCCATATGTCTTGCACACTGACACCAGCCTGCATGGGCTTGGAGCAGCTCTTTATCAGGAGCAAGACAGTGAGATCAGGGTAATTGCCTATGCAAGTCGAGGTTTGTCTAACTGTGAGCGATGTTACCCCACTCACAAACTTGAATTTTTAGCACTTAAATGGGCTGTTACTGATAATTTTTTAAATTACCTTTATGGTACAGAGTTCACCTGTCTCAGTAGAGTGTCTTGCCATTGATGTTGGTGCTATCCCAGCTGAATTCTCTCAGGCTGACCTACTGCCTGGATCCAGCACCCTACCTTGGATGTCGCAGCAGGACTGGGCTGCAGGACAAAGAAATGATCCCCAGATTAGCAGAGTTATTGACATTGTCAGTATGTGGAAACATCTCACTTACTGTCTATGCTGACAAGAAGGTTGAGAAGTTCAACTCATGCTTTGAGTATTTGATTAATTTGTACTAGACAATGGTGTCTTGTACAGGAAGCACATGAACTGCAATGAGCCTTTCTACCAGTTGGTTCTGCCCTTAAAATTCAGAGAGCTGGCACTCGAAGGTCTCCATGACTCAGATGGTCATATGGGAATGTACAGGACTTTGGGCCTTGTCCGTACATATTTTTATTGGCCAAGAATGTTTAAGGATGTTGAGAGGAAAGTCTGAACCTGCGAGAGGTGTGTACTCCACAAGGCCAAGGCTGAGAAAACCGCACGCCTTGTAAACATCTGAACAAGTCAACCACTTGAACTCGTATGTATGGACTACTTGTCTTTGAAACCTGATGGACGTGGGACAAAGAACATCTTGGTCATAACCAACCACATCACCAAGTATGCTGTCACCATTCCCATGGCTGATCAGAGATCCAAGACAGTAGCCAAGACTTTATGGAACAGTTTCTTTGTTCACTACGGTCTACCTGAATGTCTTCACAGTGACTAAGGTTGAGATTTTGAGTCTGCCCTTATCAAAGACCTTTGTCAGCTGTTGGGGATAAGGAAGACAAGAACCACACCTTACCACCCTTGCGGTAATCCCGTTGAGAGGTTCAATAGGACACTCTTGGAGATGTTGGGAACTCTCCAAGAAGAGGACAAAGTCAACTGGCATGATCATGTACAGCCTCTGGTTCATGCATACAACACAACCAGAAATGACACCACTGTTTTTTCTCCTTACCAGTTGATGTTTGGGAGGCAGCCAAACCTCCCCATCGACGTGGCATTCGGACTCAATCCAGAAGGACTTAAGAAGGTCACTCATGCAGATTATGTGAAAAAAACTGAGGGAAAATCTGCAAGAAAACTACAAGCTTGCCATTGAACACAGTGAAAAAACTGCTTAGCGTAACAAGCAGAGATATGACCTCAAAGTCAGAGAGTCCACCCTTGAGCAGGGAGACTATGTTCTTGTCAAGAATGTCTCTTTCAGAGGTAAGCACAAGATAGCAGACAGATAGAGTAGTACAGTTTACAAAGTTATCAAGCACATTGATGATTCACCAGTCTATGTTGTTGCTCCAGTGAACTCTGAAGGTCCAGAGAGGACACTTCATAGAGACTTTTTGCTACCCTGTGGGTTTCCGGCTTCCTTCATTCAGGATGAGTTGAGGCAAGACAAAGAAAAGAGGGGTAAAGCTCCAACCCTCCAGGCAAGCAAAATGCCTCAAGAGGCTGCTGAAACAGAGCAGTTATGGGAAAGTGAGGAGGAAATATGATTACTATTTCTCACAAACTGCTAAAGAGAATGTCACATTCCCAGCAATAACCATTGTCCATGAAATTCCTCATTCAAGAGTTGATTTCAATGAATTAAATGACAAGGATGAACTGAGCTCTGGAAGATTAAGTCTAAATCCAGAGGCTGATGAGTTGAATCTAAGGGGAAACCAGGAAGCAAGTACTCCTGAGGAAGTGGAGGAAAA
Organism: Sciades assimilis; assembly: GCA_027576325.1. Taxonomy (NCBI): domain Eukaryota; kingdom Metazoa; phylum Chordata; class Actinopteri; order Siluriformes; family Ariidae; genus Sciades; species Sciades assimilis. The sequence continues at coordinate 16,213,477 of JAODJS010000028.1, read as the reverse complement.
CTTACTTGCTGGAATAAACTCACCTGTGGAGAAAGACTTAACTGTTGAGGATGATCCAGGAGTCAAAAAAGAATCGTTCCAAGATGAATCTATGGAAGGAAATACAGATGGGAATAATGATAGAAATGCGGAAGAGGAAAAAGATGGGGATGAGTTGAGAGTGAGTGAAGATACTCCTGTTCAGGAAGAAATTGGAGGTCCAGAGGTCAGAAGGTCAACAAGACAAAGAACTGAGCCTGATAGTCTGACATACCAAACACTAGGAAACCCCTTAGCCCTTGTTATGCACTTTATTCTGAACAGTTTAGACCAAGTTGTCATGCAAGCTTTTGGTTTCACTCTTGCACCAGAGATTGGTCACACGTTACATGTGTAAAGTTAAGCATGCAGGGACACACGCTGGTTCAGGGGGGAGGATGTAATGCCCTTTAGTTGCACACACAGTGTAATCACTAATATTTCCAGTTTAACCATGTTGAGCTATACAGTCTGAATGAGTTTGTAGTTGTAGTTCCTTATTTTCACCAGGAGGGTGTGCATTCACTTGCACAAGCACCACCCGCACTCTTAGTTCTGAGCAGACATACTACAGCCGAGAGAGAGAGCATGTTGTATTGATAGCTAGATGAAGAGTGATTTAAAACTTTATTTTCTGTTGAGTTAATTATCCCGGAAGGTATCCGCGCCTGTGAGGAGGTTTTTGGGTTGCCGGACATCGCTGTGTTATTGTGTTTTGTCAAGAGAAGACTCCGGTGAGTAATAATCATTAGTGCTTAGCATAGTATGCTAGCTGCTACTGACCACGGCTAATTGCTCACTCATTTCATGGAAAAAAAAAATCTATGTGTTGTTATGCTTGGGAGACCATGTTTAAAACCAACCGGGGACAGATGAATGTATATGTGTGAATTGAGGATGTGTTTCATGGTATTTTAGTGGAAAGTTGTCTGTGCTAAGCAAACTACTACTGTGTTAGCAAAGGGTGCTACTACGATATGATTTGTGCTGTTGCTATATGGTAGCTAAAACACACGCAGCAGTGTGCATTTGAGTTATTGAGAGACATTTAACCATTCTCAAACATGATTGGAATGTGATTTGATTCATAATTTGTACACTATGTGGTGGGAAAAGCTAAAAAGCAGATAGAATAATTTATACACACACGATTTTGTGTATTGGCTGTTTAAAAATTCATTTTATAGCTGTATATGATACATTGTCAATGTGAATGGTTCATGTTCGCTGATTTAAGATTAAAAAGAGAATAAATACTGTATAGTTGATTTTGAAAAATGTCTAAATAGAGAAAAAGAGATTGATGAGAGATTATAAAAACTGCTGCTCTATGCAGGTTGGGTTTTTTTGGTTGTGTATGAGCCAATTGGGATGGCGAGCCAGAGCCCAGACCCGAGGGACATGGAGCAGGACACCGGCTTACATGCGTGGAAGGTGTGATGTCGGAGGCAGCTTTATCGTGCATCTGGAGAAAACACATCTATCACATCATGCAGATAAGATACAAAACCACACTACCCAGGTAGATGAACAAGCATATGAACAACTAAACAGTTGTACATTGAAGGACTAATACACACACACCCATACTGGATACAGGCGAACTGAGGACACTGACTAAGGGCCCGGTCACACTGCCCGAACTTTGTTGGAGCGTTCCCTGAACGGTAGGGAGAGGGGGCCGAATTTCGACAACGCTCGACACCGCGCACAAAATGGGAAAAAAAATCGAAAACAC